>SJJU01000649.1:0-31461 GCA_012932125.1 Conopomorpha cramerella | reverse complement strand
CCAGAGGAATCCAAGTAGAACATTCGTTGACTGCCTTCAAGAATTCTAAAATTCTCTTATACTACAGTATGGAGTTTTGATTAAAGTTACCTATGACCGCACTATTTGCTCCCGAGTGGCATTCCAATCTTGCAGATCGGACAGCGTGTGTAAATCCGACTAAATAATAGTTTTTAACAAAAATAGGTCTCCTATAAAAAAAAAAAATACCTTCACGCCTTTAATCCCAAAGAGGGGTAGGCAGAGGCACTTGCTAAAGCAAGTACCCACCGTTCACCAAGCGTATTTAACCCAACGTGACAGGGGTCGAGCCCATCGCCGTTATAGGGTTCACACACCTTGTGGTGTGCGGGTTTCATCACGATGTTGTCCTTGACCGTACGAGCGTTGCGTTGCGTACATAGGCTCTGAAAAAGAGTCCCATTGGTACACGTCCAGTAGCCGGACTCGAACCCGCGACCTCCCGGTTACAAGTCAAGTGTCCGACCAACTGGACCACAGACGCTCTTTATTATGCGCTCCTATAAAGACAAGATTTATTTCGCTCTGCTGCTCTTCCAGATTGCGGCCAGGTATATTATCAACGGTGTGGCTGGTGGTGGGCGGGCGGCGAGGACCCGAGCTTCAGCCCTACCCGGACCAGCGCGCCCATCGTCCAGGATACTGCGGCGAGATGCAAAACTCCATCGATATGCAGCTTGATCATTTTGTACGTACAATGTTTTTTTTTTGCATAACTTTACCATCACTGAAAGCCTTGAATGCATACAATTTATCATCTTTAACCATTCCCTGATTCTGTGGCAAAGTTTCATATTTCTGGAGCATGGATGTAACATTACAGTTACCTCGTGTTGCGTCCTTGTCGACTTTTCAGTAAATAACAAACTTCTTAATAATTAACAAAAGCAAGCCATCTGTTTATCCTGGAATTAAATTGATCCTAATTTAATCCACTCCAAATTGCCGAGGTACTCCATTTCTTGTCTCATTGCGTGGTGAAGTGGCATTGCGGCAGTGCATGGCGTACTGAATGGTCCTTGTTTTCTGTAGTTTTATTATGAAAAGACTAGGCATTAGAGCGCAACAGACAATAGAGCGAAATAAACCTACATGGGCATGGAAGCGTGGTTCAAAATGGCCCATGAAGCTGTAAGAAACTAATTTGCTCGCTGCTTAATGAGAAGTAAGGGAGTCTGTTCACTGAAATGTGGCAATTAAGTAAGCTTAACAAGGATCATCTGAGCGTGAATTTACCCAAAAGTAGATTTTATTACCATAAGCGTCTACTTATATAGATCTTCAACAAAGTGGTTCGATGAACTGGTTATGAAGACGGACCCACATTGTCGGACGAAGACCGCTCGTCATAGCGCAATGGGGCAAATAATAATAATTTTTATTTATTTCACATTTCTGCATAATTTCATTCATTTAAACATAATTTCTCTTAAAACTATTGAATTAAAAACAATTTATTAGCAATCAATAATATAAAATGAGAAAATTAAATCAAAATACAATAGGTACAATAATAAATAATTGAAAATAAAATTAAAATACATCGTGATTTTTTTAAGAGCATATATGTCGGGCAGTCCACCGTCATTCCAGAGGCATGGCAAACAATTTTGTCGAGGATTTTTTCCTACTATCTTTCTAATTCTCCGCGATTACGAAATATAGTAAGTTTAGGATAGGCGGTCTCATAGTAATGTCAGAAATAGGTCGTCAGAAATGATGTCTACTATTAGCTTTTAGCGGGGATAGGTCGACTTAACAAGTAGCACTATATACATTTTGGAATAAAGTAAAGCTAAGAAGGACTTAGGAGAGCCTATCATTACGTGGTCTGTGACAATTAAGTAAACCTAACGGGGAGCATACGCTTACGAAAAAGTAGATTTTACTGGCTGGTCTCCTAACCTAGGTAAGATGTATTCAACAGTTAGTAATGAGTAGGTGTATAGTGTAGTGTGATTCAGCCTAATAAACTGTTACGTACAAGGTTGTAAGCACTTAGACTCTCTCTCTAGTTGTGACCTCTTTTTTGTAGTGCACAGATAGTTAAGTGTTAGTTAGGCTCTTAGGAAGTGGTGTTTTACTACGTTGTAGGTACCGACTTACATAGCTTGTAATTGAACTGTTTCTTAAAGTAACATGAACGTATAGGTGCCTTTTAATGGGTAAATTACCTCCTGGGTAATACGAGAGTCCAGAACGTACCTACCTATAATGCAAGAAAATTATTGTAGATTGGTCAGAACCTCATTGGGTAGGTAAAAGTGAGTCATCCAAAGTTTCAAAGGATCTGTAGGTAATTTAAATTTTCGAAAAATGATTATAGCAATTATTATATTATTTTAAAATTACTTACTTTGTAACGCCATGAGCTCACGCTACCACTGGATTGAGCTTCTTGCAACATGCTAGATGAAGCGTGGATATTTGTCCCGCAAGTGCCTCTGTCTTCCCCGCTTTCTTACCATTAACTTTGTACCATTTTTCAGAACGTCACGCCCTTTTTCCAAATTGTAAAGTATTCGAAACCGGAAATCATGTACTGTAAAAAGATGTAATTAATGTACACGAAGCGATCGTGACAAATGGAGATCTGCAACTTCTGCCTACCCCCTCTGGGGGACAGGCGTGAAGTGTATATATTAATGTATGTATAGGTATCTGGAAAAAAAATCTAGGTATTAAACTGCAATTGGTTCTAATACTAGATAATAATAAGAAAAGACCAGTTCGGGCTCGGCATGCCACTTACGCAACCCGGACTTAATAAATTTTTAATATTACAACGCAGGTCTGAATGCATAATCGGCTGGTATATTCAAGGACTGTAAAAGCGTATTATTTATTTATGTGACTGGGGGATATAGATATTTCCTTGCATAGAGTTTCACAGTCCACAACAGAAAAACCGACCTCTTAAAAAATCAGCATGTGTTTTTCAGTCGGCAACCGTTCTTTACTGTACGTTGCATATAATAAATTCCAGGCAGTAAAATTTACAAATGACAATTATTTGTAATCAGTATATTATATTGGACATTGCATAGCACTAGCAGATAATATTGTAGTTGGCGTCTTTGTTTTTTTTTTAATTTAGAGCCATTAAATCAAGATTTACCTATAAAACGAACTTGACTTTACTTTATCAATACCTTGCACAACATCACTTATGTTAAGGTGTTGAAGCATGTATATACCTACACCCACCTACATTTTACGATGATTCCGTAAAGAAAGATTTTGCAACATGTTGACTCTGACGGCATACATGTACCTTTATCGCGTTACCTACCTATTACAGTTATAAATAACCCAGGCTTAGGAGATAAAAGCAGGGCGTCCTGTAGTAGGTAATAGGTATAAGTCATGGTTATCCGCTAACATTTACGTACAGACGGCCAACAATCTGGTCTACCATCCTAAGCTTGAAGGTCATATGAATGTAATTATATAGTTCATCTTTACTAGTAATATAAACACTAAACTTTAGTGATGTGTTAAGGACACAGGAAGTGTTATCAAAACTGTTAGGCCACATTCTTGGCCAACCGTACCTACACTTATTGAAGTTAGCGAAGAAAAAAATCTATGACCAATATTATGATGGGAATTTCTCAAAGGCTGTGTTTAATTCAGACAGGTAGGTACAAAGTAAAATACTCAAATAGCTATAGCTGCAATACCCATTTTCCGTATCGTGGAAAATTTCCACATTATCAGAGGTTGCAACAAACGCCGTAGACAATAGCATGCCATAGTGTAAATTAGACCTCGGTAACATAAGGTACCACTCAAGTATCGGAATAAGACCTCGAATGGTTTACAGTTTTTGTCACATTTCACAAACTAGATTCGCCATCGTGTGACTTATATTTGACACATTTTTGTGACTGATTTCCTGAGAATTAGTTATGGAAATTTTTGTACGAGTTTTTTTTTCGCATTTGAGTGAGGTCTTTTTCCTTTGTAATATTTGTTCATTGGGTATTTTACAAATGTAAGTATAGGTCGGTTTGTAATGTCGCAAAAACGCTGTACCAAAAGACCTGGTTGAAAAAGAAGCAAAACACGGGATGTTCCCGCCCACTTTCCCACCATTGTGAATCCTGTTAGTGCCAAGTTCTACTTCCTCACATCGTATGCAGCTATGCACACTTCCGTTTATTGTCCCTCTTAACTTATCCTTTCTCAGTCTAAAAAAATAACGGTAAGGAAAATTTCTCGAAATCCGTACAGTAGTTTTAGGTACAGAAATTCCACGGATTCTGATCGGCGCTAGTTACCAGCTTTCTTACTGTTCACCCTCAACATAGTTTTTTATCCAGAAATTCACAGGGGAACGGAATAAAACGCGAGTAACACCATGCGACATACCTTACCGTATTAAATAAAACAATTCCTCATCAGGGCAATCTCTGGATCCTGGACAGTGGTGTAATAGAGACAATGACAAGTCCGCGCTGCACGTGCCCTCCAAAGGTGGTGGTGGTGAACCTCATGCTCCACGAGGTCACCAGGGTGGTGGACATGTCGACTGTGGTGGAATCTACGTCAGCGCTACACAACATTGCTGTGGAGCATACGTTTACTGGAAAAGATTTTGTGTATGTATATTTAGACAAATCTGGTTGTAATCTTTAAGGCAACAACTATATTTTTTATTACGGAACCGCAAAAATTGGGAGTTCTTGCGCCTGTGCGCTACGCAACGTTGTTATGCCGAATTCCATAAGTTAAATGTACCTCCCATATAACAACAACCACAGGAAAAAACACACCCCAGGGTAAAATTATCTTGATGTACCGTGGGCATTAGCGCGTACACTAGGATGTTGGAGAATTCGACACAACAGGTTCAGGGTTTTGTTATCCACACAATAGGCATTCGATTTCAAATAGGGAACCCGGCTATTGCTTAGTAACTGCCTCTGTTTACCTCGTTATGGGTAACAAAGTAAAACTAAAGCTAAATTATGCTCATATTTACCTGTTTACTAATGTAAGAACTAACACACAAAAATAATAATAATAAAAGAAACAATAGAAAACAAATTAAAAGTCATACACACAAGATAAACACAAGGCAGTCAAAAGTGTATGAACTCGCACTGAGCAGTACCTAGTCTCAAGCTAGTAAATGGTCTCTACTCAGCATATTGCGAGTTATCTGCGGAGCTGGTGTTCCGATGATACCGCTTTTACAATAGGACAACCAGGAGTACGGCAAAACGTCATTCATACCAGTTGGATATACCTACCATTTAAGCGAACCAAACGCGCGTCCGCTTTTATAGTCCGAACCGCCAGGATGTGGAATGACTTGCCGGAGTCAGTGTTTCCTGCGCAGTACAGTTCAAGTCGCGGGTAAATAAATGAACAAGTGGGCTCCATAATAGGCCACATCGCTGCTTAACATCAGGAAGGATAGTGGTCAAACGCTTGTCCATTGCGCTTTAAAAATAATACTCGTTACATTATGACACTATAATAACTCCTCAGCTACGTGTCTGACGCATCTTCTGGCAAGATCCTCGTGTTCGACGTGGAGGAGGGCCGTGGCTGGTCTGTGGTAGCCTGTGCACCTGCCTCCGGGCTCCACACCGCCCTGGTGAAGAGAGGACCAGGGCACACAGCCCTTATAATCATGAGGACACCATACCACAGCATTGTAGAAATTGATACGGCTATATTGAAGATGAAGCACTCTGAGACGCCTATGACTGGTAAGTTATTCTTCTGGATATTTCTATATGTAACCTGTGTGTGCCTACCCTATTAATGTACCTACCTACTTACGTAAGTAGGTACATTATTTTCTGAGAGTTATGTCCCACTAAAGAGCTAACTGATCCGACAAACGTTGTTTTACCTACCTATGTACCTAATAATAGCAGGTAAATCTGTAAATCATGTAGGTACTAATGTAATAATGTATCCCCCCCCCCCCTTTTATCCCCTTAGGGGATGAATAAAAAAATCCTTTCTTACCTCACATAAACACCATTAAAGGGGCCCCTGTGCTAAATTTCTAGGGTTTGGGCTGGGTATTGATGAATGAATCAGTCATAACTCTTCGAGTTTTATATATAGCTAAACATTGTATATTAGCACAACTTTTTCTGCATCAAATCAGTTACCCCGTGGATCATAATAACCCCAAGTTACAGTACCTACCTATCTCCATCACTAAACTTTTCCAGGATACGGCGAGGGCGCCAAACCGCTGACCATGCTTGGTTGGGGCCCGCACCAAGTGTTCCTGCGTCACACATGTTGCAGCGACGTCCTGGCCTGGCACTCCAGGGAGCCGTTCAACGTTTCCCGTCTAACCAACATGCACCGCTCACCGCCAACACTGCGACCCGTATCAGTCACTACAGCACGACGCTACACTTTAGTTTTAGATACTAATTACGCTGAAACGGCGAACAGAGGCCTTCCTACTTATCACAGGATCACCTTTATTAAGAAATAGAGGGAGGCCGACCTTGTTACTCTGTTTGGTAACCAGTTACAAAAGAAAAATGTTAAGTATTTTCTCATTACCTTGTCACAAACAAGTAAAATGATTTAATGGTAGGTTCTTTTAAAGAATTACGATGAATGTTATTTCTGTTCCTGTTTCGTAGTAAAGTTACTCAAAAAGATCTTTGGTTCTTATTTTGTAACAAAACTCCCATTACCTTCGTTATTCATAAGTAGGTTAGTGTTTATATTCGAAGAAAAATATAGACAAATAATATAAATTATACTTTTTGAAAATAAACCTTTTACTAAACGACAAAGTTTTAGTTTGTAGCTAATTAACGAGAATAGAATAGTAATTCTTCTTTTATAACCGGTTACAAAAAATAGTTACAAAGACGGCAGGAAGGATAGCGGATGGGTCTCACAAATAAAAATTACTTTTTTTAACACTATAGACATTCGTTTGCCCACCATCTGATGTTAAGCAACTGTGTGGTCTACGATTATTATTACTGTTTGGAGTGTATACCACTTTTCTATTTTCCACTGTGATACGCAAGGCGTAACCATAGCAACAACAACAATGGAAACTGGAATTAATGGCATACAACCGCCCATAGCGATGGTAATACTGAGACTGCAGGTTTTGAACAAATAAGAATCATCGAATGGGAAATAACGAGACACGTCTCAATATTACCAATGGGAACGACTTTAGAACTACCTAGAAATATCTCAAGATAAAGTAAAGAAAATGTTTTTCCTGTGTAGAAGTCAATGTCGCAATTTGAAACACAATGCTTAGTGAGAAAAATAGTACCAGTATTACTATTAATGGTTCTGAGTGGTAAAAGTGAGACCTACGGCGTTAATTGTTAACAACAACCCCTAGACCACATTATACTGAAATCATATTATCATCATAACTAGTATTAAAAAAATACCTTGAGCTTTACGCATAGATATTCGGTTAAAGCAATAACTTGGGTTTCAAGCTATCGTATTGGAGGTGCCGTTAACAATTTTATTTGGCCTATATTTTAATATTACTATCAACAAATACTACTAAAGTGTTAGACGTACATATTCGGTTTAATTTTAGTAGTATTCTGGCGGTTTTGTTCCAATTTTCTACTGTGAAATAAGATAATTATACTGTTAGAACTCCCAGGGGTGCTAGTGAAACCATCTCACGTTCGTGAAACTTTGAAGACATGCCTACTCAACTCAGATTTTTAATACGACGGACCAATTTGATAGTTTCCGTTCACACAATATTGTATTGTGCTGCTATCAAGTTAAGAGTATATTTTAGTAGATACCTTTAATTTTCAGTTTTGTTTACATATTAATAAAGTAGCACCCAGCAGTAGCCATGTGGACTAAATAGTAAGGTTATCCATGATATTCGCTCGATAACTGCAACAACGCGACATCTTAAAATGTGACTGTTCAAATATCAATCTTATTACTATTAATAAGGATTCTTTTCAGAATAACAAAATATTGTAAAATATCGCGTTGTTACATGATGAACGAATGTGATCAACCCATAATTTGAAAATTAATTCTAGAGACCACAAACCAATATAACACTGCATTTAAGCGCAAACAAAACAATAAATAAAATAAAACTCGCAAACCGTGTACAGAACACTTATATTTAAACATAACTGATTGAGATTAAAATAAACATCTTCAAATTAAAACAACAAACATATTATAAGTTAAGTCTAAATACAAATGAATAATATACCATACGACATTTACTGGTCTTTCTTTTTTTTATTGGGTGGGGGGCACGGTTATACCATCAACTTATATAACGTTTTAATTGCATCAGCCAAATTAAATAAAACAATATTTTTTTAATATACAACGTTAAATAAAACACGTTGGCGAAACCCGAGAAGTACGAAGCCCATGATACCGAAGAACTTTCCTATGTCAAAAATGAAAAAGTAATTTACGTCTTCATATAAAGATCAGCCGATCGATTTGTATAAAGGTGAAATTTATTTTTCGTTTTTGACATAGGGTTCTTTGGAGAAAGTTGGTATATATATACTGAGAATGTTGGTATATAGATATACTGGGTGTCCCAAAATAGGCACGTCACACTGACACCGTAGGTATATGGGACTTAGACGATTTTAGGTAAAATTGGCTATATCTCAAAACCAGGGATACATTTCTATTGGCATGTAAGGCTTATTCGATTCGTCTAATTCCTACTACCTAAGGTGTCAGTGTAACGTGCCTATTTTGGGACACCCTGTATAATATATATATGGCTAAGTGACTTATTTCAAGTTTCGCTAACGTTTTTAATTTCACCTTGTATATGCACATCTTAAAACTATCGGCCATGGTAATGTGCAATATTTATTAAAGCAATCGATAAAACAAAAATAATAAACTCGTACTCATAATTTCGTTTAGGGAATAAATATATTCTATCATAAGATTAGCCGATTCTCCACTTAAAAATAATTCAACAAAATGTCTTTTAAATCAATAAACGTAATCATAAAAAAAGGATCACACGTGCTATAAGTAATCTAGGAATAAGCAATAGCGAGTATCAAAAAATAATAAATTACATTTATGTACACAATTTATAATGTAAACAAATCTACATTGCATTTCACAATTAATATTTATCTTATATAATGCGTACAGTCTGCAGTATCAATATGTTATCAGCTTTTCTATTATTCGAAGCATCTTCATACAAAATCACAAGTATTAACTGAATGTAAGTAAATAATAAAATATCTGAGTTCAAAATTATCCAATAAATACGAATAACTTTCACAATTACATCTGTACCGATATTGGGTAGTATATTCTAGATGCTGACTGTACTATAATTTACGAAAACGACATTTAAAGGCCAAATATACATTATCATTATTATACATAGTAATATAAAATCACAACTATACCTTGCAGTGACAATATTGGGGACCATACAAAAAAAAAAAATAGAAAACAAACTGTTTACATTTATCTAAATTTTCTATAAAATGTACAGTTGGCCAAGAGTCTGATCTACCATCCTAAGGTTGAAACTCATATTAATGTCATTGAACATTAAGGTTCACTGTTTACTTGTCACAATATGACAACTGTACCTATTGATGTGTTAGTTTTAGTTAGTAGTTTAGGCCCCTTTCTTGGCCAACTGAATATGCAATTCCGTTAACTGCCAGTAATCTTTTTTTTTACAACCGTACCTTTATTTTCGAGGACAGATGATTATCTGTCTGCAATATAAAATTAGGTTTATACATTGACAGTAACAGGCTAATGCTCTATCACTTGTAATTGAATTTGCTTTCAAGTACAGTCCGTCAATCATTCCTTACCAATCCGGCCTTGAAATGTCACTAAACTAACTCGATAGAGAAACACTGCTCGTAATAGTACATATAGTCTGACAAATCTAATAATGGGAGGTTTTCTGACAGGTGGCTTGTTACAGTTCTAAGAAATGTCAATAGAGCACTACCTAGAAAGGGTTGTCATTTCATATTTTTATTTTTCTCCATAAGATCATGTCTGATTAGCGCCATCTGTGGAACTACTTTTGACATATTTGAAGCTATCAGAAAACATCTCATTCCCTTTTGACAGCTGCTGTCCACTGCATACATAATATATTGATTGTCAAGTCTCCAAAATATATGCAGGTGACAGCTGTCAAATAAAGGGAATTGTTAGATTTGCAGGGTTTTATATTGGTTACCCCACCGGACGGGTAGCTTGGGCCTATTTCAGGACTGAGGAACGGACAACATCTTCCAGTAACCGACATTGTATAAACCCAACTTTATAGCCAACACTTGGCACACTGACAGTAAAGGATAATTATACAACATTTCATCTTTTTTTCTCACAAAAACACTGTAAAATCACAACATCTTATAGGCAAAGGCACAGATGCGGTACATTCATTTATTTATATGTGGCCACAATTTCTTTCCACGTTTACTCAAAGTTGAATACAATTCTATGCAATAATAATGTACCTACAACCTATAATAATATGCTAGATGTCGTAAATATTTAAAATGCTTTATACAAGATAAATTCCTTAGGACTCTCGTAAAGAATAAATGTAATTTCAAAACGCTAACCAACATCGCCGCGAGGGTCCGTTCCCCAATAATACGTTCAATCTTAAATGTAGAAAAATCACATTCATGAAACTTTACAAATTCCAATCGAATGCATACATAGGCATATATAGTGTCTATGTAACGTTGAGTATATTGATTTTTGTACATCTTTGGCATAGTATAGTATTGGGAGCTGTTTATGATAGAGAGATGGGGTGAAGTTACAATAGTGTTAATACTCCATGCGCTTCGCCATAACATTGGTACGATTGGCTCAAGTTCAACTTGGATAAAACATACCAATGTATGACGCCAGAAACAGTGCTGAGAGATATGTAGGGGAGGTTAGAAAGATCAGTGACAGCACACAATCCACCCCTAAATACAACATCTCATATATACGATCAACAAATTTGACAGTTTCCATGCATACAATATGACACTTTATTACTATGGATATTTTAATAGAAATAGAATGAACATTCAGTGTAAAAGATACTCTAACTTCATCGCAATAGAGTTAAATATTGTCTGAATACAGGAACTGTCAAAATTATCGGTCGAAATTAACAATTCCGAGTACAGGGCACGCTGATAGAGTAACACGCCAACATACAAAAGTAGGTGATTTATGCCTAGCTAAATATATCATCTAAACTTATACAACGTTATAATATTCGTTTCGTATTCGTTCGTTGACGGCTTGGCCTTAATGAGGTGCCCACGAGGAACGGAAGGCTAGATTAATGTATATAAATATAAACCACCGGTTTCTTGAAATTATTAAATTGGACAATGCAATAAAATAATTTGGTTTCCGTTGTGATTGGCTAAACAACTTCTCCAAGCCTATCATAGAGCTGAATCAATTTAGTTCGTCTCGTTGTCAAATTGATAAGACTGCAAGAAACCGATGGTAAGAGTGTATTGAATACAATATGGAAACGATATGTACCGTCGTTCAATGAGAATTCCAACCGGAATGCATTCCACTTTTGTAATATCTAGGAATGATACTGAAATGCTATCAAATATAGGAATATATGATTGAGGATTATGATTGATGAACTCTTCAGCTAAAAGACGTTTAGCTCCGACAAGTTAGAGAAGAATGAAGAAGAGATGAGAGAAAGAATCTGGCGTAATATAGTATGTTGCATAGGTACTTACCATTTCCATCATGTAAATTATTAAAATAGTACATAGCCATATCTAAAATAACTAGTTCAATGATTGTCAGCTGCCAAAGTTCAGATCTATTCTACGTGAAGACAATAGGCTAGGTTTCGACAGAGAATGCGGCTCTCGGGGCATTAACCTCCTGTCTCAGGTGGATATTCGAGTCTTCCACACCGATGAATTTTCACCTGCGGATACAAAAAACAGTTATAGTTATTATCGAACATGGCTGCCATAATTGTGTAATATTTTGTTGAGAACTACACAGATAGAGTTTACATTTAAAACAAAATGTCGGCACCATCGAAAGATAACACTTTCTGTGTCAGTAAACCAGACTGAATAAAAGTGTTAGTTGTTTTGTTGTCTATGTTGGGAGGAAACAATCCCGAAAAAATCTAAAAAGATACAAAATTCCAATGAAGAAAGACCATTTCCAGAGTATGTCGTTATCTAAATCATAGACAATTAAATACTAACCAGTTCTGTGGGCATCGGCGTTCATGTGGTTGTTGTGTCTGGGAACAATGAACTTGGTCTCCTGAAACATCGTGAGAACCAAATCTTCTGTAGTGGGGTGGTACTCCACACCGTTTATGCTGGTCACCAGCGGCGAACTGTCGTAATTCCTATTGGAATCTCGACTGGCTATCGACGTACTGCTTTTCGATGGGTAGTCTACCGACCTGGGTCGCCTAATGTCAACTGGCGTCATCTTAGGGTTAACATGTACGTCTTTGTGTATGTAAGGCTCGTTTGGTGCATTAGTTCCGTGTTCATAATCACTCGGGTCGTTGTTTCCGTTGACTTCGATCACTAGAGGGCGCTGCAACGTCGGCGATTGTACCGCAGGGTTGTGCACTATAGTTGTAGTAGTTACATGCCGTATTGGAGACGTCGGCGTTGGAGCTGTAGTGGACGTATTGTCTGGTATACTGTTAACGCTTCGAGACGGACTTTGTGCCGGCACAGTTTCAGTTTCCGAATCGATGTCGTTGGTCGCTTCCATTTTCGTTTCTTCGACGATTTCCTCCTTTTCGCTCACTTCCATTAGTGTTTCAGGATTTTTCACGTATTTGGGCATGCGGAGTGCCCAATGTCCGTTCTGGTTGTCTACGGAACACGAGTGCGTTATGACTGGCTTCTTTCGCCTGTAGAACAACATGTAGGCGGTGTTGTTGACGAGTTCCGTGTAAGCGTTCTCGTCTTCGACTCTGGTGACTCTGGAATCGTCGAATTTGTACCAGTGGCCGTCGTAAGGGTTCTTGCAGGCCGACGTGTAATGTCCAGTCTCCAAGTCATCGCCGTGATGGTAACACACTGCGTAGAGGTCGTACATGTTTTCCGGTGGTGTAGTTGTACTTGTTTTGGAATGGCGGCGTTTTGGGGATCGCGAGTGCGATGGAGATTCCGTTGCGGATGTAGAGTTTCGTCTCACAAGGTGTGGCGTCATGTCAAAGTCGTTTAGGGGGAATTCTACGGTTGTCGTTAGCTTTGTACTTGTTCGGCATTTTGCTTGTCTGCAAAGTAATGTTGAATGTTTTTACATGCATTCAGTGTCAAAAAATGACCCTAATAAGAAAATATCTCAATTCATTGAAACAATTAATTATTACAACAGGAAAGATACAAGTAACAGTATAATAAACGGACAGACAAAATAAATGAAAAGCAATTAATCCCCAGGCAGGTAGGCGGGGTACATACACCCACATACACTAGGTAAATACTTGCAATGACACATATCCAATAACCAAAATGGGATGAAATAAAAAATACTGTGAAACACCTTTAAATTGTCAGGAAAAGCAATAAAATATAGGGATGTAAGTATCAAAGCTTGAATTTGGGAATAAGGATACTTTGTTAATTATTTACTACTCGTTAAAATACAAAAATAGTACTCACTGACGGAACCTCTTCAGATGTATGACGAGTATGTCTGGAAGAGACCACAAGCCCAGCGTCTTCACCACCGGCATGTACCGCTGACATGATGGGCATCTGAACAACACCAAATTAAATATTACATACTTTTTATATTACCCAAAATATGTAACGTAAAGGTTACATTATGAAGTCTTACACATCAGGAATCGAATTGGAAATAAAATAAAAACGATGGAATAGTTATAGCATTTAAATCTTCATTGATGTATAAACTGATATGAATAAAAAAAATACACATTAATTGGACATTTATCTACTTATAACAGGCTTAAAAAAATACATATATGTTTAATTTCCTTGGTTTTATCAGTGACTTTTAAATGTACACTGAATTAACATAGTAAATTACAGTTTTCGCGTTTATGAAATAGGCCCCAGATAGCGGACTCTTAGCGGATTATTAACAGTCGTAATTCGATGGTAGGTGTGTAAATTTCAAAACTTGCGTGTCATTAAAACCCTAAACACGTCAATTAGGTAACTACCGTAGAATTTATTCGTCAATTACAACAGCTTATTAAAATGAATTCCCTGTCATTTAAAGAAATTCAGGTGTCAAGATAATTATTACTCATAGTATTTCAATTATTGCAAAGTAATATGTGTTATCAGTGGCACGAGCGCCTTCAAGGTAAATCACGCCGAACCTTTTGTTTTGTCAAAGAACATCCGAAACAACCTATAATAATACTTTAATTATATATTACCGCCTTCTCATTGTCACACGAAAAAACGTGAATTCAGAAGAAAAATCAGTGTTAATATTATGCTACGGGTTCTGTGTGGTTCTGATTGCATTGTCTAATTAGCGGACGGTTTACTTAAGATAACTGTAATTGTCTTTTTTATCGTTTTGTAACGATAAACGTCGAATAGTAACCACTTATTAAATGTGTTTAAAAAAATATATACAAAGAAAAGTATCTTTCTATGCCAGTACAAGGATCCTTCAGCTACATTTAGCTTAATAAGTAATTAGGAATGGCAGCCCGCATTTACAAATCGAATAACTCTAAATATCCAGATCTCATAGTGGGCTCCTACAGCATGCCATCAAGAAAGGGATGCATGATATATGCTGTTTACGTCCTAGCCCCTGTATCATTAGGTATTATAGTAATATTGTTCCTGCCGTGTCACAGTGATAGCGTTACATGAGTGGTAGAATACTGTCACTGTCCCACACCGTAAACAAATACTAAGGCCTCATGGTACGGGACCTGATCAGCATGGGATCAGAATAAATAGTTGTTTGTGTTTTGCATTAGTAGTGTTGGCCGAGTGGTGATAGCGAATAAAATACATGCGAGCCCAAATTTTCCAATCGTGGGAGTCGTAAGAGGTAGGGAGCTCTCCAGAGGACGGAGAGCAGCGCTCTCTGAGTAAAACCACAACACCACTGCGGTCGCCAACTCGTCTGACAACAGACCAAGTGGCAAGATGGCCGATTATTTGCCATTTCTCGTCCAAATTATCATGGAAATCATTGGGAGAGACCCTCATCCAGCAGTCAACATCATGTGACTGACGACGAAAGATAAAATAGGATGATAGTGTTTACCTCCATGCGTCCTCGTGTGCCAGGGTCTCAGCGCGGGTGTAGTGCGCGAGACAGGCGGCCAGCGTGAGGGCCTCGGGCGCGGGCCGCGGGCCGCACGACACGTGCAACTCGCACAGCTCGCCGGCGTCGCGGATTATGCTGGGGTACAATTGGTACATACAGTTGTTGGGTAGATTACACACATTAAAAGTGTATAGATCAAGAAAATTTTTAGCTATAAAAAAACAAATTTATTTAAATCAAATCTAATCTTTTGGATTGGTCTCCTATCTAATTCCCCATGCCTGTATCAATGACTTATCACCACATTTTGAATAAATTATGAATGATTTCAGTTGTTGTAAAATATATTTTTGATTGAAATGTTCTAAAATGTACTTGACCCTAGACACTTTTGATGTGTGTATATTAAAGATTTTTTTATAAAGAACATCACTACGTTCAGCATGAAAGTATAGACTACGCGTTATCTCGAAGTCTTTCTGATCACAGTGTCAGAAATGATGCTTCAAGATAACGTGGATACTCTGGGGATCTTTAAGTAAGTTATTTTACTAATAACTTTTGCCTTGTCTTTACAAAAACGCATTATTTTTAAGGAATCCAAATGAAACATAGAATAATTGTAAAGAGCACGTGATTGTGAGGTTGTAAGTAGGTAAGTTGAAGAGTGTTGAGTAGCAACCTGTCCCGGTGCTTGGGGTCCCACAGCAGCTCGAGCTTGAGGTGCGGGAGAGGGCGCGCGTCGGCCGCGGCCAGCGCCTGCTCCACCTCCAGACCGAACAGCGGGTGCGGCAACTGACACACACACATTTATCATATACAACATACACGTACATACATAGCTAGCTAGTACTATAGCGCGTTCCATACAAGGTGTTGGTTTCTACGTTTATAAGAGCATGCTCTCATCGTCGATCGTTTGTCTTGCGGCATCGAGAGTCGAGACATCACTATGGTAATATTTACATGAGAAAAAAAAATGTTTTGTTTATCCCTTGATTTGTGAATCTTACTAAATCTTGTAGTTAAAGGTATTTATAGTGTTCTCAAACTGACAGTAACAATATAGAGTACTAACGTACCTACGTACATGGAAATATACTAAACAAGTTTCTTGTGAATGTTTGGTCGGTGAAAACGCAGGATTAGGGTCAAACTCACATACTTAGTTATTTTGTCCGTAGTTTTATGCAAAATATACCTTATTTGGTGATAACAACAAGTCATAACTCAACTTCGTACCTGTCATAGCGTGTAGATGTAAAATTACTTTGTATAAAAAAGTTTGATAGTTCTTCTCAGAACAAATTAATCGAGCAACTGACACTAGACCCTTTCGACTATTATAGGACCACAATTAGTATTGACTACTTCTTTAAATATCCATTTCCACAATGACCACTTCTACACCCTACTTGACTTCTTCTTCGGACTATTTCTTGTAATGTCTACCTTTTCTGAAAGGGGTTCATTTCTGAGTTTGTTGATATTATATTGCATTTGATTGTAGTCCTAAACCGCCGAAAACATTAAAGTACGTTTACAGTGAAGTGATAAACATATAATACCAACAAAGTAAATGTTGAACCTCTTAGTCATTTGTAGAAGTAGTAATTTAACGAAGTGGATATTTCAAGAAGTGATGAATACAAATTGTGGGCGGACAATGGGCTTCCCACTCCCCACCTCCCCTCGCAATACATAAGGCGCGATATACGGGTTGCGGTCAGACTATTATAACTAAAGAAATCTCACCTCGGGTTGCAAGAAAGCATGGTCCTTAGGTCTATGGGCCTCAACAATCCTCGCCTTGAAGATGTCAGTGCCCTGTGCCGACTCTAATACTCGCTCAGCCACAACGTGACACATTTCCTTCAGCATCAACTTCTGGAGATCTTCGTAAGACGTCTCTCGAGGCACTTGGATGGTATAGGGAGAGCCTGTTTGAGAAAGGAATCTATGCTTAACTATAGTAGGGTAGAGTAGATAGAGTATTCATTTGATAAAAACGTTACTTTATGACCATATTAAAACAGTAATTCAATAAAAGTAGAAATAGACAAAAAAATTAAGTCCAATCCATTTTGTATTATCGTCAGATATGAATGCACAATATTCCAATTATGCGTTTATTAATGCGCGTTAACACAAAGTATTTATCCATAATATGTTCTACATTGTAACTGGCGAAGTTATGCAGAAATATTGTAAAATGTGCGTTTATGAATGTGCATTTTGTTCTATAAACTTTGTTCCATGTTTGGTAGATCGTGTAGGTAGGTACGGACCAAACCGTCGTCCGTCAAGCAGGTTGAGCCAGCAGAGCAGCAAGTAGGGCGCGGTGGGGGCGGAGGCGGGGCCGGGGGCGGGCAGCAGTGGAGGCACCTCTATACAGTAGGTGTTGCCTACGTCCGCGCCCGCCGGCTCCCAGCCCTGCCGCGTCGGGCACCAACCTAGTACACAGAACAAACATCTCATTACACATAGCTATCAAGAAAAGAAAAAATTGGGGTTGCACTCCGGAAGTGCAGGCAGAAGTGAAAACAAGTCAAATGAAATATTTAAATAAATAAATTTTCCGTTTAATATTTATTTGTAAAATAAATATAAAAAAAACTCTCAATCTCGTCTGTCGCGAGGGCACGAACGAATGCCCATGCAAAGACTGCGTATAGCATACAGCACTCTCGCATACCTATACACTCTTGGGTAAACATATAGGTATGTAATCTCGTCTGTCGCGAAAGCACGAACGAATGCCCATGCAAAGAGCGCGTATAGTATACATATATTATAAGAATACACGCGGAGTATATCTATGTAAAATCTCATCTGTCGCGAGAGAAATTTTCACTTCAATAACCCACTTCAAAATTTTACAGATTTGTGGTTTTCTCATGGATGCCATTCTGAACCAAATTCAAATGGGACTACACGGATATCACTAGCTTTCAAACAAACAAAGAATAATTCAAATCGGTCCACTCAGTCAAAAGTTTTAAAATCATAAAAAATACAGTCAAATTGAGAACCTCCTTTTTTAAGTTGGTTACAAATGGTCACGTACGATTGGCCAAGAATGTATGTACTTAAATGCACAAACATTTACTGCAATGTAACTAAAGCATTTTCTACCAGTGAACCCCCAATAATGGGAACGACAGATGGGTGTACCAGAGATGTAGTAAAAAGGTTTTTAACCTATTAACTCCCAGAAGAATACTAACTCTTAATTGATTTTGACTTTTATTACCAAGTAATAAAGTTTAAAATAACTTGTCAATCTCCGAGTACAGTAAGTGCTAATGGGTTAATAAAAACACGTCAGATACAACGAGGACAGAAAAAAATAATCTGCTCTACACCACACTAGGTTCAGCCCTAGTTGACCTGATGTGTAGAACAACTTTTTATATTAATGGAACACTTTCTATTGGTAGTTACTCCAAAGGCGCTTGTCATTTGTACAATCTGCCAAAAATCTATCCACCATCCCAAATTTGTTAAAACTTATATGAATATCATTAGAAAATGAACATTAAGGTTATTTTTTTACTTGTCATTGTATAACAACTCTAACTTATTGATGTTTAGTGGCCCATGAAATGTAATAAATACTGATAGATCATTTGAGCACCCATGGTTAATGTTATAGATAGGCAAGCGTGCTCAATCAATGTTTAGCATCAGGGGGGATGGCGATCAAGTGCTTGCTAATTTAACAATAATCAGCATTATAGGCAGACAATTTGACAGAGAGCCCGCGATAATGTTTGTAATAATTTTCGAAATGTAGTCAAAAGTATTAAGTAATCGTGAGATTTATCTCAATCATAATACTTTACTTTAATGTGTATCGATTTTTTGCCAGACGTCACGGCCCCTGTAGGGCCTCACCACCTTGCATGCCCCGGCTCTCAGTTAAATTGTTTCCCTATAACTATAGTCGGCGTCACGTAAGAAGCAAATTTTGACAGGTCAATTGACATGCGTACCCTGGACTGATAGTGTTATACAATATTGGAAAGATTCGATTTATTTTAGAATCGATTTATGAGTGATGTTTTTGGTACCATCAATCATAAATATTATAAATAGTCGTCATAAATATTTTATGAGCAACAGACAATGCATTTAAGGTTTCGAGAAGATGAAACCTATTTGTTAGCCGTTCATAATACGTGCTGTAGAGCGTATTATATTTATTTTACATATAACGTTGTCACTTCGATTCGAGAATTTTTTAAAATCACATCTCTATTAATTCATGACAACGAGCTAAGAAGCAATAGGATGTCCAACGCTGAGATACAAATATCATCGCCATACATTTGGAAGTCAGTCATATACGTTCAAAAAATTATTCATGGATTTATCAATGTGTCAGAATTTGCTTCTTAGCTGACGCCGACAATAATACACAATACTTCATACCAGACTCATTGATCTCAGCCAATATGATGTTCTCGCGGTCGATGCCGGTGTCGGTGTGAAGTGCGGTCCTGAGGTCGTCCATGGTCGCGTTCACCGGCAGCTCCACGCCTATGCGGACTTGTCGCGGTTGCTGGTTCACGTATACAACCTGGATTTGGGACACTAAGTTAGTAATGATGAATGGCTCTTAAGGGTCCATCATTTCCTGTTACGTTCGAGAGCAATAATTGGAAGCTTTGTTCGATATTTTTTTAAAGTAAATTAGCATACCATTGCGTTTCGATATTATTGTATGAAGGCGAGAAAATGGCGCCGTCTAAATCGGGATTAAAATAAAGACACTTCACTGGTAAATAAATTAAGTATGTTTTTTTAAACCATTTTTTTAACTAATCAATAATAAGGTACGTAAGCAAGTAAGGCTATTTCCTCAGTGAACAAATGCATACGAAGCGTTGAGGATAAAATGCGATGCGTTTTCCAAAAAGATCCAAAGACTCCGATCCCATAGTAAACGTATTTTTATTTATAAATAATCGAATATCAGCAGCAGCCATTGTTTACTTAATTTGTCCGAAAACAGCAAGCTGGCTTGACATTTCTGCAACGAAACTGTTCGTACGAATGCCATCTGGAATGACTTAGGAATCTACTTGTATCGATTACGAAGATTTAAAAACGACAGCGTGCGTTCCTGCAGATATCGTATTGGATCGCATCGTATCCATTCGTTCACGGAGGACGTAGGGATACGCTTGGCAAGCTACTAAAACACTTGTTTTTATTGCGAAGATTTAAAATCGACAGAGCGTGTGTTCGTAGAGAAATCGTATAGGATCCATTCATTGATTGAGTGAGGACGTATGGGTTAGGGTTAGACGTAAGGCACTGACGTCGACGGGTATGGGTGCGGGGGGCGCGGGCGGGTGGTGTCGGCGCGGCGCGCGCGGGGGCAGCTGGACGCTGACGCAGTGGAAGGGGTCGAACGTGCACGACGTGCGCGCGCACTGACCGCACGTCAGCGCAGACCTGAAACGTAATACGCCTTTCTCATCAACTGATACGACACTACATTAGGCTGTAACTTATTTTCAATATTAATGGGGTATTTTTAAAAAAAAGTCTTCTTTGACTTAGAAGCCAATACTAGTTTCTGTGTCTATTGTCAGTCAGACACTTACAGCTAAATACGGTGTAATATTTCTTTCAATATATTGAAAGTTGTTGCAAGAAGTTTAATTGACGATGGACATACAACACCCTAGCATCATATTTTGAGAAAATAGAGTACTAAATTTAAAAAAAATGCCGATGAAAACAATGTCTATTTTAGGTAATTCACTCACGCTACACACAAAATGAAAGTCAAGGATGAACATATGATTTATTTAAGAAACGCACACACGTGAAATAAATACATAAATTATTTATTACAATATTAAATGCTAATACCGGACACAACACATTCAATTGTATTAAAACTTCGATCAAACAACGAAGGTAAACTGAATTGAATGAACAATTTCGCGGCATGATTCCCGATATAAAATATCAAACAAGAAAAATTGCAGCAAATTAACAAATACTGCATAGAATTCGTAATTCTGTAGATAAGTAGTAATTTCTCGCGATTTTACGTTGTTGATATTGTTCCGCGCATCTATACTTGTAATGAAAAAACATATTTTATAGAGAACGCATTACAACTGTTTAAAAAATTATATCTTTACCTGTACTGTGCTTGAAATAACGACTGGACATAAGAACTGTTTCTTCTCGCATGGTTTGCAAGTGTTTCCGCTGCAACGACTTCGTCTGGTTTACCGCCGGTATTCTGCAATTAAAAACATTGATTTGTAGATGAAATATTGTGTTCGCCAATAACAAGACATTTATTTATAGCACGCGTTTTTAAAAGAATTACCAGGTTAGGTGAATCCATCAACTATTTGATTACAACCAATAGACTCCTAAGGTTCTACATTTAACTCATTAAAATAATTAATTAATTTTTAATTCACTGTTAAAAAACTACCATCACGTGTCTCGCTCTTTGTCATTACTGTCAATGTCAATGTGACATTCCACGTTTTATCAACCATTGGATAATACTAACCGCAAAAGGATGCTTTTTATAATTTTGAAGTCTACTGTTTAAAAAACTGTTCATTGTAATGGCAAGGCAATGTGGCAGTGAAATACAAATCTAAATAAAATATACTCTATAGATGAAATGGGGAATGGGCGTGGCCAAAAACTATGATTGAAACATTTATATTAGGTTGTCATTGGGCGACGACGAGCTGCGTTATGCTTGTACTAGGTTATCCTAGTGCATACTTATGTATTGCCACGACAGTTTCGCTCTCATGAGTTGGGTGTATGATCGATGGGTAATTCAATACTTTTCATTGTGCAAAATTTGACTAAGTAAACATAAATGAATACTAAACATTTTTAAATCTAAAATGTGTTAGGAAACATAGTTTTCTAGACATATGCCCCCGTTTCGTTAAACAAAGTTGCGATATATAATTTACTTATTTACTTACACAATAAATATAACAAGGTGTGAGTCACTAACAATTTATTATGTTACACTCGCTATCAAATTAGCACAGTACCTTTATTGTTTTATATTTCTTCTTAGTTGCAGTATTAAGGTCCTCATGAACCTTATCAAGTAGCCAGAAGAGGAATTCCTGTGCATCATGTTGACTGTTGCCTCTGTACTGAGTGCCATGACGTTCCACTGCTCCCTGGAAGGATACACAAATACATATACAAAATGGCCCATTGGTCTGAATGTCTGTCAATATTCCGTAGGTGTGTGGGTTTGACAGGTAGTTTGGTGATGAGTTTTTTATTATGCACCTACTTGTTGGACGTGTTTTAGTTACGTATTTAAAAGAAAGAAATATATTACATAAGTATATACTTTGTTGTCTGATTTCCATAACACATCTGCTTTAACTACTTAAACAAAGGACAAAGGTGTGTATGTGTGTGTTGTTGTAAAATTTTCATCATTAATTATTTAAATACAGAAACAGACTTCTGCTCTATAGCATAATATAAAGTAACAGGCGAATTATTGGTTATTCATAGTCTAGCATATGAGAGCCATATTCTAACACTCTTGTTACAATTTTGTCCTGCTCTTGAGACAAGCTATGCTCAAGACACTTGAGCACTGATTATTGTTTCAGAATAGAAGCCTTTAAATGCTGAGCTGGATAGCCATTTTACACATTAGTGCATGGGCTCAGTTGTAAGGCCCAAGCTATGGGTCATATTTCCAAAGGTTTGTTCTATTAGGCATTCAAACATCTACAAATACCTATTTAAAAATGTGTAGCTTCTCAAAATATATGGCATTGATGTAATTAATTTATTTCCTAAAACAGGAAGTTATTAAGACAAAGGCCATTATAATGTAATTTATGCAAATATTAATCACTAAACTAACAAACAAGTTAGTAACAGTGTTTTCTCAATGTCTTATTAGTTATAGTAATGACTAAGCATTTTTAACAGACTTCAAAAAGGAGGAGGTTTTCAATTTGACACTATTTTTTACCTGAAAACTTTTGACAGGGTGAACACATTTAAATTTGGCTCAGTTCCGACAATGGAATCCATGAAAAAACCACAAATCTGTCAATTTTTTATGGTTGAAGTTAGTCCTTATTTCTTAAATATTATCTTCTCATTTATCCACTAATGGAACACATCAGTTTCAGCCACATTAAATTTTGTTTATGCTTCCATACTATGAATGAATATGGGACTCTACATCTCTCACACACAATACTATGATCATCATCATCATCATTCGCTTTTATTCAGATATTCCACTGCTGGACATAGGTCTCGAATTGCATGCCATTGTGATTATGTTCAACTTCTCGCAACCAGTTTCTGCCAGTCAACTTGTGCAAATCATTAGTCAGACTTGCCTGACGACATCCTACACTCTGTTTGCTGAGTGAAAGCACAATAATATTGTGTTCTGATATTAAATTATGTGTAAGACATCATGGGACATTCTCTACAGTCTGTTCACTAATTCGACAAATGATTTGACACTTTATCATGAATGGATAATAGATAAAAAAGAATTATATATTAACTTCATAGTTCTAATTCATTAATTTCATTTGTTCATAAAATTACATCTCTATATCATTGGAAATCCAGCAACATTATTTAACAAAGTGACTGTTTGATCAGTCAAATTGTTTGTATTATATACTCACAAAACCTTTCCTTCAACCTGATATAAAGTTTTTAGTGGCAAATTTATGTGTTATGGAATCTTCAAATATTTGGCTCTGAAGGTTTTAGAGTTGACTGGAGATTTGTTAAGACATTGTATTGATGAGTCAAGTCTGCAGATACTCAAAATCAGTTTCACATGATTTTGAGTATCTGCAGTACTACAACCAACACATTTGTTGACACTCAAATTACGGCAATAGAATTTATATTGTTATCATATCAGTAGCTTTATCACCAAAAATATCACTTAGCAGGGATATCAAACTCAGTAGAAATGTTGTCATGGAATGTGTTGTTGTGGCAAAAAAAAACTGTACCTAGTTAATTAAAGTAAGTACAATACAGTCATTATCATCAAGAAATGTAAATATTTAGACTTTAAATATTGTATGACAAAGACTATGTCTGAAGTACAAAATGTACCTTCCAGCGTACAAAGTTAATAATTAATATATGATACACATGAATGTCTCAAACACAAAAAGCCCCAGTAAAATTTACAGATATAATTTTTTTAAATTACTTTAATTGCACTGAAAATGATTATTAGTATATTATGTCATTAGCGATTTTATGTGGGCTAAAAACAATAGTTGGATGCCCAAAGTAATTTGCTGGGTTTTGGAGATAATGACTATTCTCTATGCTATGTGCATCTGTTTAAAGCAGTGGAGTCACTTTAAATGGATATTTTTTCACAGAAATGCTATCAGTTAGGATAGACATCGTTGTGTGTTATGTTTTATTAAGTAAAAAATAAGTATTTACTAACCTTAAAGGCTATACTCATGTCAGATGTGTAATGACAAGCCCATAGGGATTTTAACAATGCCGCCAACTGTTCAGTAACTTCTCCCCGAGTTCCATACTTTTTTGAGTTCATTTTGTTCCTTTTTTGTAAATCAACCTACAAATAGAAACAACTTCAGGGTCACTGGATTAAGATAAACAAAAGAATAGGTAGTTAGAGTAATGTCTGAAAAACAAAGTATGGTGGTATTATTTAACTTCTCAGTACCAACCAAATTCTGGCATAACTTCAAACACCCAACTGTACCTTGTAGTGATCCAAAACAAAGTATTCGGCTATGACATCAGTATGAGATAAACACTGAATAACAGCATTCATATAACATGTGTTTCCGTGATTCTTGATGCCAGTTGCGGCTGGAGTGGCTCCAGGAGGCCACGGAGGATCTCCATTACACATAACTTTCTCTATGCTAGCTGGTACACCAGGACCCTTATTGACCTTGAAACAAATTTAGGTACAAAATTAGTATTGTGTGACGTCAGATATCTTGTAGGGATAAAGAACTGATTATAATACTTACTCCTGGAGTAGTTACTGTCATGTGTTGTGCTATTTTATTTATAAAACGTTTCCACGATGGCCTTCTGAACAATTTTCTTTCCAAGACACCGTCGTCTCTCGGGGCCTCAGATATTGTTGTGGTGTCATTAGATACCTTGGCGTCACTACTATTACCTCTATTTCTGCTTGAATTAGGCTTCATTGTCCCAAAAGGATTACGAGGAAGTGTAAAAGTGCGTTTTAGTCGCGATCCTTCCGACTGTTTTGTGGTCATGGTTTCTGGTGCTTCGTTTATGTGTTCACCGTCCGAACAGGATTTCAGTATAGATGTTAGATTGCTGTTAGACATTTTTGTTGCTTTACTACATTAAAATTCAACAAAGAAAATATTAGCAACAAAATGTTGATATGTCAATGACGGCCGCCATTTTAATATTTTGTTTTTTTTTTTGTTTCATACAGGTAGTTATGGCACAGGTGCATAAATAGTAAAGCCTTCAAAGCAACCTAGTATTCCAAATAGATTACTGCAATATTTTAGGTACTACTTCATTGAATTAATTGTTTACCTGTTACGTATTACATACCTACATCTTAATTCTTTAATGTTGATAGCTAAGAAGTGCATTGGTAGTGCCACCTAGTGTCGAGTAGCAAAACTATTACTTAGTCTGTGCAACGGTTAGATGACGCTACCGTCGGTATATTATTTTTCATCGTAGTAGACATAATATCCACCATAATAATTATGAGGTATTATTTCGGCCTCTTGCTTTGAACCTTTTAAACTTTACTTTATAACAATTAAGTAGGTATTTTTAATAATGATTCATTGACGAACAAAGGGTACTTTGTCTGAACTGATTGATTACTTTAGGGTCTGGTTGTTATGCGTTTTTAATAAGTTTTATTAGTAACTAGCTGACCCCACAAAAGTTGTTATGCCAATATACATAATTAAAAGTATTTCTCTGCTGTATATTAGCATGTATTATACGTTATAAAAGATCCTCAGGAGTCACTCTCTATACTAAGGAAAACCGTATCAAAATCCGTTGCGTGGTTTTAAAGCCTACCCCCTTACCAATAAATGCGTTATTACTTATACAACGGTTATTACAAGCCTACAAGAACTGGTTATTCCGTATTTGACATACCTACAGCTGACAAGTTAATTTGAGCTTTGTGTATCTCCGAAATAGTAATTCCGCCATTATTAGTAAGGCCCTTAGTTAGTATACATAGACAGCGGGAGGCGACTTTGTTTATACTATGTCGTGATACCGATGATACGCTGTGTAGGCACTGCTTATCAAAATATAAAACAAAATATGTTTAGAATTTCTCGTGAAGAAAATCGCATCATCATCATGTCAGTCTACTGAAGTCTTTTGCTGAACATAAGCCTCCCGAAAGATCCTCCACAACGATCGGTCTTGTGAAGTCTAATCCGGTTCCGTTGTCGTAGGCAGATCATCGGACCATCTATTCTGGTTGGAGGTCCACTAACGCTGCGCTTCTCATTTCTGGTCGTCACTCTTATAAAACCCATTGGCCATAGGTCCTACGAGCTATGTGCCTTGTACATTGCTTGACAGCTGTCCAATGTTAGGAGTGGTTAGGGTAATAAATTAAGAAGACAGTTAATGTGTATGTAACATTTTTTTACTTAGAGACCGTGGTATGAAACGTAAAATCAAAAACTTTGGCGAAATTCGAGAAAGTCACACAGCCCATGGTAATATATTATAACTTTCCCCAAGGAACCCCATGTCAAAATAGTTTACCGAAAGCTAGTTGACACTTTATAATATGAAAAGGTATTTTTTTCCATAGGTAAGTATTTACAAGTTATATTTACAAATGAAGGTATACCTACCTATTATATACGTTGTTTTAATAACTGGCTATGTTTTCTCTACTCGCTGACAGTTTGTGCAATTTCCGGGCAAACGCAAAGTGTTCTTAAACCTATTCTCATAGAATTCTTCCAGCTGTTGCGATGAGCATAGTGGTGTGCTTATCCTAATAGTCTCGTCAAACTTCGAATAATCGATCTCGTACCCATGTCGATCGTACCGATACTTCACTAAGTTCACAAACCTATGTCCCCACAGTATTTCTTTACTCGTGTAACTAGATCTCACTTGTACTGGCTGCCCAGTGGACTCTATAATACCTTCTAGTACGACTAAAATTTCGATCTTCGAACGCAGCAAATCTTCAGCCGATAAAGTGTATAGGGGGCTCGTTTCGTCAATTTTGTGTACGACAGAAAGCGGGAACATGAAAACTATGTCGTCACAGGCATCGACTATCAGATGCAGTTTCACTTGTTCGTAGTTTAGAACGTTGGAATGCTTAGTGTGGTATCTTATGAGGTAGGCTTGTACCGTAACGGCTATCAGTCTGGATTTTCTGATGTTCCCCACCCGGAATATCAAACTGAGACATCTGTCTCGTTGGCTGATCAGCGCGTTCTTAGAGAACAGAACCGTCTGCGCTCTGCTCTTTGGACGCGTCAACTTTGCAAACAGTATACCCACTATGAACGATTGCATTATAGTCCCTAATATACTCTCCATGCACATAACGAATATAGCAACGGGACACTCGAGCGTGATAGTTCTCGTCCCGTAGCCTATTGTGGTGTGAATCTCGATGCTGAAGAGAAATGTTGAGGTGAAACTGTAGATGTTTTTGATGCACGGCGTCCATTGTGTGCTGTTAATGACGTCCGGTAGGTGATCCTGCTCCAAGTCTCCGTGGACGTACAGTATAAGCCACCAGACCTCGGCGAAAGCTAGCCAAGTCAGGATGTAAGTGAGAAAGCAGTACAAAAGTGTCCACCTCCACCTGGCTTCTATGAACGCCGTGACCACGTCCGGAAAGACGTGATACTTGTTCTGTTTAAATTTCTCGATGTTGAAGAATCCAGACTTTGTCACAATGCGGCCAGTTTTCTTGCGCACGAATGAAAACCTCTGATGGTTATTTCTGTGAACAAAAACAGTGCAGTGTAGGTAACTCATTTATAGATGAGAGGCGGTAATTTCTGATAATTGTTGGCAATTAGTCATGGTAGTCATGGTGTTTTTCTTACCTCGGCAGTGGACTGTACGTTACTGTCACTGTGCGGGCAACGCACTCGTTTGTTTTGCCCATTGTTTTATTAATTATAAATTTTAGCGAGTTTCTATTGTTTAAAAAATCTAACTGTTAATTTGCTGCTTGTTATTAACACACTGTTGTTTCTCTAGTTACGAAACGCTACTGATGTCATTTACCGAATTCCTTATACACAGATATTGTATGCTAGACGAGAAATCTTATTCGTTTCCAAAATATTTTGAGCTAATCTTCAATTGTACGCCCTATGTCATTAGGGCCATCGCGTTCGTGTAAAACATCATACAATGCGTCCTACAGCAATCATCTCAATGTAAGTTTACTTCAGGTTTATAATTACTTACTCACTATTTGCTGAAGATAACGTTTGACGTTTCAGTGAATGTCACTCAATTAATACGGAAGTAACTATCTTAGATGGCTGGCATCGTCATTTGCACAAAATAAATTGTGTAGCTATTTGTCGATATTAAAAATTGCGTACGTATTGGAAGAATTAAATATGTACATAGGTATGACCTGTAATTCCAAGCTCGTAGAAGTGTACTAAACTACGGTATCCCCTGTCTGGCGTACGACGAGTCGTACGAGATGTACGGCGGTGTCGAAAAGTCCGGTGGCACCGTAGAAGGTCCCCAAAAGTGGTGGTCGCTGGTGCCTGAAGTTTGTCTGGAATCACAGATCCCGTTCAGCAGCAAGGACTAATGGACTTCAAGTAAGCTTTAGTCAGTAGAAGGGTGACATATCCTGTAGCAGTCCCAACAGAGCGGCTGAATGTCAAACGCCTCTTGGCAACTAAAAAAAGGTACAGGCGGTAAAGGGTGTGATCTTAATAGTTTCTATAACACCTCTGTTTCATTCTTCCTATTATTATTTTCATTTCATCCCCAGCACTGCAGGTAATCTTAGTATCGTACATTTTACTTTGAAAACTAATTAGTTCCTTAGATCGATGGCAATAATTATAGTTAGCACTTAATAGAATGGCTGCAGTAACAGCCTTGTGACTTCATACATAAATCTTTTCGAATCCATTTACCGGCAAGTTAGTACCCACGATAAAAAACTAGTAAACAAATAATTAAGCATCGCATACCTGCTTACGCACACACTCTCAATGCCGCAAATTAAAACGTATGTCTGTAGTTTTGTAGTGAAGGGATATTAACCCATATAGAGGTTCAGCAGGTTTACCGATGGCTAAGTCCTTGGTTCCCAGTTCAACTACTCGTAAATATTTTAACAAAACATCAATTCTTTTTACTGCCTCCTTTTTCTTAGTCACGTGTGGAGGTTTTGAGATGTAATTTGCATATATCACTCTTGGTGCATCATCACTGGTTGTCATTCTTTTACGATACTGAGAAACTGTTAAAACAAGCATTGTGAAATTAATTTGCAATAGGTACCTACAACTAAGTATGTATAAGTATAGTTAAGTCTACACACACTTATAATTCCAGAATAAAAAATAGGCAGAGGTACAGACTTACAATCAAGTCCCACTATACGGCGAAGCGTTTGTTACCCTACCCATTGAGTGCATATCACCGTTACTGACTACGTTCCTATAGTCACATCATGGGTATGGCCATATAGACTACCTGCTGACCAGGCAAACGTTTCATTACTAATATAAATTGTTAACATACCTTCCTCCAAAATCACTTTATCTACGAAAGAAAACCGCATAAAAATCCTTGGTTAAGGAAATATCGTCAAAGAAAATATACCACAATACATGACGTGAATGGCACAGTCGGATTCTTGATCTGTTTTTGACCCTAAGAAGGTTGAAAATCATATGAATGTAATTTTACTTGCCACACAATATAACACTTTATCTTACTGATGTTTCAATGTCAGAGGAAGTGTCATCAAAACTGAAATTGGTTAAAGAAGTCAGCGCCAGCAAAAGAGAGCAGATTGTACCATTGATTGCAACATATAGTTATGGCATTACTAGTACTTTTAATATTGTGTTTCTACCAGTAAAATTCCATATTGTGACATGATTGTAAGTAAACTTGGAATCCTGGATTGTCAGTGCATTAGACGGAGTTCCTGTGTAGTATTTTACGACGTCTTGCGTGTGTAACCTTGATACAGAACCTACCTTGACCTAATTTCCGCAATTGTCGAGTTTCCTGAAACTGGTAAATATGAGGTTACTGAGGTATCAGTGCGTTTTCGAATAGCTTCCCTACATCTCATATTAGATAAAGACCTGCGCAGACATTAGAGACAAACAAACTAATCAGTAAATACTTTTTAACTTTAGGATGACTTGATTATTCAGGTTGAAACTTGGAGAGGAATCCATCAGAAACTGACGTAATTTCAACCTGAATAAAAATAGGAAAAAATGAAATAGGTCATTAACTTAACTACACGACCAAATTAAGATGCGATGTACTCTAAAGTTCCCAATACAATCTAGCTAGACTATTGCCTTGCCAATGTTTCGTGTCCTGCGGAAAACACGTTGGCCATGGCAAAGCGTTCTGTTGGGGGCCAGGGAGCATAATTCGATAATGACCGCCGTTGACAGTTGACAGTCGATCTGTCATGTGGTCCGGCTTCCTTCCATCTGTGACGTCACAGGTGGAAGCGACGGAGCTGATGGCAGCCCGACCAATCAGCACCGAGGTTGCGAACTTCATTCCAATGACAAGGTAGGTTAACACGGACACACGGATCATGCAATAGTTTGCCTTGACGACAACCGGCTGAATTCGAGTTTAAATTGAAGACCAAAATAGACAAGGAGTTGCACGCAACAATGGGAAGAATAGATGAATTCTGTTCCCAGGGTAGATGGAGGTAATTGGATACGGGGTAAATGTGCAAAATGTATGTAATAAATTCAAGGTAGAATTTAAATAGCACATCAAATAATTGTCATCTAAGTTAACTATAATTTTATTTGGACCCCAAATTTACTAAAATTGCATCAAATCGCCATTCTGAACTGTGTTTTTTTGCTGAGCAAATTT
>SJJU01000645.1:0-69559 GCA_012932125.1 Conopomorpha cramerella | reverse complement strand
GACACTCCGTAGGTCCGTAGGTTTCAATAAATTTTAAACTGACGATCGTAGTAATTTGCTTCTTCATAATTGTTATTGGATTCTCTAACAGATGGCGTTGCAAGATGACCAGTTACGTAGAGCTCATGTAGAGTTACAGTTCATTAATTATTTATCTTTAGAGTGTACTTTTGATAATATGTTAAATTATACTTTAATCCTTCTCTGGTGACTCACGGTATTAGTAAGATAATCCAATGAAAAAATAATTTTAAAGAAAAAAAAGTACCGACTTTAACCAGTACTAGTTGCCCCCCATACGATTGTCCCCTCCAAGAAGCCAATGGAAAATGCCACAGGAACAGGATCACAAGCGATCGATGTATCCAAACACACACCGAATCGATACCAAACTAATAGGATTACAAGACAATAACAATACAAAAATATATTGTACAACAAAAAGGTAAAAATCTTCTTTAATGAAAAAGGTAATCTCTTTAAAAAGAATGTATTTAAAACCGCTCGGGCACAACGGACGAGTGAAAAGAAAATTCTAAAAGCAAAAGCTTAGATACTTACCTAACACTATTATTATAATATGTAGAAAAAAATACATATTAAGTATAGAAGCAGACAATCGGTTGCCAGTATTGCCACCGATTGTCGAAGTTAAGCAATACTGAGCGCGGACACTCGTAGGATTGATGGCCGCCCTTTGGAGCGTTCCGTGGTTGAAACATACCGTTAAGACCAGTGTCCCGGCTACGTCCTAAGATAGAGGCTCTTGGGCATCTTGAAAACATATATCTATAGGTATAGCTTACGAGCTGCCTGACACCAGCTATCCACAACGGTTCGACGTCGTCATAGTGGTTAGGGAATCAGAACGCTGTCGCTCCGTTACAATAGTCATTCCAACAAATAAATTATCAAAAAGCAGACGCTGCGTCCTCCCGCGCTAGTGGGTTTGGTAACTATGATAAAACGCGACGGAAAACAAGAAAAAGATAAGCATAGTATCTACAATAAGACAATGCTACACCTTCAATATATTATATTATTCAGATAAGTACGTAATTGGATAGGTAGTATTAGATTACCCATGACGCGTTTTGGTTAAGGTTTAGTAAAGTGGCCGTTCCTTCTAAGGAGACTTCAAAACCCGAAAGGGTCCATATAGGATATTGATGAATGATTGAGAACAAAACGCTTATAATTCATAAATTGTAAGTAACTGAAAACAGTGATTTTCTTCACATGTGATATATGTGCAGTGTACAGTGTGAGCTTAAAGTTGGCATATCTAGTAAAAATAGACAATGACAATAGACAATTAAGAAAATGTAAATATTGTTCTCATTGACTTTAATGTTTAGTTTTGAATATTTAATATTATTTTTAATATTAAATGAGATTAGTACTGAATATTTAATGTATTTCTGAAAATTAAATTAGTTTAGTTTTGAATAGACATAATATGTTAAAGAAACAATCAAACCAACAATATTACCTATTTTCTAAATACATTCATCAATAACGTCTGCACAGCACCCCGTCTAAATCCTATTTTTGTAGTCTGTGACGGATAGGTACATGACCAGGCATAAGGCGCAATACGTCGAATACGGATCTGGAGAGAAAACGTAAAGGAGGTCTACAAAGGTCGCCATTCAAGCGTTTGTCTATAATCTATATTATATACATAATTTTAAAGACATATTTACAAAACATTACTAATAGTGTTTCTCTGAAATTATTTGCATGTAATCCTACTAATAGTATACCCGTTGCGTAGGCTTAAAGGTTTAAGCATACATAGGAGCAGACAGCGAGAGGCAACTTTGTTTTATACTATGTAATATTGATCATACCTCCAAATTAAAATGAATACAATAACGTCCAAACCATACACAAGAGAAATAAATAGGCATACGTATTTCAATTACAGGATTTTCATTTAGAATGTCTAATCTCCGGCAGTGGACAAATCTGGGCTGATGATGATGTCTCTACATTCGTAGTCTTACAGAGTTTGTTACAAACGGGATACAGACCAGTTAATTTATTTTGTTGTCTGTCCTTAGTACACTTAGATCTTTTTTAGTAGATAGTGATTCTTGGAGAAGATTTACATATATGTATAACACGTGCAAACACAGAGAAAGACTATTAATACTGTACCTACGTGTAGGATCCTATTTTTTTTTAATTTGTTGTTCCTTATAAAAAAATAATTATACTTACTTGTAAAACGAATAATACTTATGCTGTGTCCAATTAAAATTAATAGTTTTAATACATTCCAAACCACGAAACATAATTCGCATATCTATAGGTACGAGTAATTTTGGCAGAATTTTCAGATAAAACGTCTCACTCTACATTCGTATACTTACAGAGGGCAGTAACTGTGGCAGACTTAAACTATCTATCTCTTTACAAGTTTATGCATTCTTGCATAGGGATGTATGTAGGGAATAATATTCTTCTTCTGTCCTTCGTTCTAAATTTGTTTGTTTGTCTGTCTTTTTTATCTAGCTTGCCCGCTTTCACGCGGAAACTACGTAACCCATCATCATTAATATTTACCTGCAGATATCGTCATGAACCTTGCAGGTATTTATTAGAAATAGTAATAGAATGGGCTAGTACATACATAAACTCAGGTCCACAATATTTACATGATGACGTCTCGGGTGGACAGAATCTTTGAAAATATGATACCTTTAGCCGATGTGTAGGTCGCTTAAAGTCAGTTACAACCAGTTGGGTTAAGACAGGCAAACAGCAACGGTATCTATGATAAGTGGTAAGTTCATCGATCGCCCAATAATTTCTTTCGTATATCGTAAGGTCGCCCTTTACGCCCAAATATCGGAAGGAAACCCTCTGTAAGAGAGTCCTCTGAGAGTCATCAAGTCATACTAATCTAGTTATCACTATCATGATGATATCTCGGCATAAGATGCACCAATGCTAGTACTACGCTAGCAGTAATGCTAGCATTCGTTTTGCGGCTAAGTTATGTGTAAGATTTATAAGGGAAAACCCAATCTCTATTATGTATTTATAAAAATGAATTGATGTTCGTTAGTGTCGCTAAAACTCCAGAACAGCTGGACTTTTCGATTTGGCTAATTTTAGACTTGAATTATTTGTGGAAGTCCAGGGAAGGTTTAAAAGGTGAATAAAAACATGTGTATGTATTTCTTCCAATACAAGGGCTACAAAGGCAACTTTCTATGGCAAAACAAATGTTTGCCGAGACACTAGTAAAAATAATAATTTGATTTCGTTTTGTTATTATTATTTATAGTTATAATAACGTTTAAACTTACATAGCAGAACTCAAATGTTCACCTCACCTACCTGTTGAATTAAGTAAAGGACTACGCACAGTCGCAGTGCGCACCTATGTCCCCCAGGTTTCATTCATCGCAACTCACAAAGGACGTTTTTATGAAAAAGGAGGATAGATTTATGCGCTTATTATTTGAACGAGATGTTGAACAGGTTGGCGCGAAGGTGCACACACAATGCACCCCCGCGGGTTGCCCGCGTGCAGCACGCACCCCCGCGCGCCCCTCGCCTCCCTATTACCGCCGCCGGCGCATCTCAGGTTGGCCCGCAGCACCGCTAAAGGCTTTACCTGAACACGGCTAGAGCCGAGCGCGAGCGTCCCGAAGAATGCGCAGTGGCCTCTCCCCAGACGCATCGCATAATGAGCTTCGTCAAAGATTAAAGAGTATTCGTAGAATTGACGCTTACGATAAAGCTTTTGATAGCAAATACATACAACATAACAACTATTAATAAAATATTTATTTACGAGATATTCTACATTTAGCATATTTTAAATATAACGATTTTAATTTTAAGATATGCCTATGTTTTTGTAATTGACTTACCTAAGGCCCCATGAGTGTTCTCAGTCATAATAAGTCTTTAGTCACCTAAATTCCAAAGCTGAGTAGATAGGGGCGATTTTTTCAATTACTACACTATTTATTATACCGCGCGTAAAAGGACCCCAAGCAATCATCTTAGAAACGTTTATTTATTTATTTATATTCTATTCTGGCCTTAGAAACGTTGTTGAAGAAAAAAATTGCGTTTCTCCGCATAGTAAAAGTTGTTAATATTGACGAGCCCAACAACGTTTCTAAGACCATTGTTCGGGGTCATTTTACACTCTATATGTTTATTTAATACTTTACTTGAATCAATAATAAACATGGACCGCTGTGCTTTAACCGCAGATATCGCCTTTACATAGTGACTCGGGCTAAGTAAGGCGCATCTGCGTGAAGCGTTATCTTTGAGTCTCGCGCGCAGGCAGCGGCGCTGGGTCGCGCGCGTCGTCATTTACACACCGCCTCCCGCGCGAGCTTGTGCGCGCACGCATCAGTTCAGTGGCATGTTTGACAAACTGTGATATTGGACAATTGATTATGATCGGCCCCGTGCTTATGTGACAGTGACACTATGTGGAAATTCACCCTCATCATAGCCCTGGCTACCTGCGCCGGCGCCGCCGACATCCAAGAACGAGGTAGGCTAAAATTTCTACTGAAAATTTTAAAAGTAAACATGGCATGTCAAAGCGTTATTTGCTCGTGACTTAGTTGGAGTAAAGTGTACTTATAAGTAATGGAAGAGACTGTGTTTAAGTGAGAGTTGGCATAACGTACCTATAGTGTTGTTGGTTGCTCAGGCCAATAGGGTAACAGCCGCCGCCGCCGCCGTCTGCCGCTATCGGAGAACAAGTTCTGGCACTTGTGTGTTGTGATGTGAACGTAGAGCCAGCGGCTGGGAATGGAGCAGCGAGCGCTAGCGGCGGCGGCGGCGGCGGCGGCGAAGGCTCGCGGACCCGTTCGTTTCATTCAGCCTGTTTTTACAACTTCTCACTAAGATGAATACGCCGACGATTCCTTTATAGAGACAACCTTGCTCTGTGCATTATCATACTCTCATAATAAGTTATATTTTATGCTAGATAGGCTATACGTACCTATATTAGCATACAAACATAATAGAAAAGGTAATTATTTACGTAGTCTCACTATTTAAAACTCAATTAATAAATCAATTAGATAATAGGTGGAACATTATGTATATATCATAATCACTATAGCAAAGGCATGATGTCACGAAAACTAATAGAGAAAAAGATAGATATTAAGCATGGCACCAAATACGGTATAATGTAAAGCAATATAGCAAATACAATTATTATTGTATCTAATAGGTAGTTGTATCTTGATGTACTTCAAAAGTAAGCTACATCAGATACCTTCATTCAGCAGAAGCAGCTACAGATTCAGACGATTCTGGCACTTGTATTTGAAATACTTAACGTTGGTTTTACCGAATACGTTAGACTCGAAGACAAGCGCGCTCACTCTTGAAATTCTTTCCTAATTTACAAAGACGACAACTTTTTAACATCGCCTCGATATTCGACACCGATAATATTGCAGTACAGAAGGCGCAGGTTATGATTGGTAAAAAGAATACTCAGTGATATGTCCACCAGGACCTACAATGCATTCGTACTTACTCGATGAGTGTATGCTATAGTATTCTGCCACCTAAAAATACCATTGTAGAACACAGCAAACTATTGATATTTAAACTTATTTTAGCAAGCACAGTCAAATCCACATAAGCATGAACAAAACAGATTCCAATAATGATCTATGTCTGAGCCGAAAGGAAAATATAAGTCGAGGATCACAAGAAAGTGGTTTCTGAACTAGACAGTTGGTTGACAAGAATAATAGATACTATTGTTACTAATAGTTAATTTAAAAGCCTCAGGTCAGTCGAAGAAGATATTGAAACATCTATAAAGTTATTATATAGTCTAGGGATGCACACGTGATACGACAGTCATAATCATCTCTACAATACAAGACAGTGCATTGTATGCTGATGACGCATTTTACTCATGTGATTAATGTAAACGTAATTTACTTAAATGTAAATTACTTAACTCGTAGTAAAATAGACAGTACTTAGTGATCCCAAAGTATGAGGTTGTACATTTGGGAATTTTCTAATGAGTTCTTCTGCGTGCCTACTGAAGTAAAAGAACAACTGGAAAACAAATTATTGAGTTACTAAATGACATTTGAATTTTGGCATGAAAACATCCGTATTGTAACGTATGTACATAAAACGAAAAGTACTAAAACCCTGCTCATCCAAAGTGTGCGATTGTATTGTAAGACGCTAAGCGAATGTTATGTCAATAGTTGGCCGAAGTGAGAATGCCTGTTGCTTGCGGTAACAACGAGACTGTGTAGTCTGCAACGCGCCGGCGATAATATCAAATAAACGCCAAGGACGGCATGCCGTTGACGTCACAAATATTGGTGGAGCTAATTGTCTCTGTGATACTCGTTTAATACCCAAATCCACATCAGAACTAACGTTTCGGAAAATGTTGCGCGTTATATTACATACTAGTTATGTCGCACGGTGTTCCTTATGTTTTTTCCGTTTCCGTAGGAATTTCGGGACAAAATGTATTGTGCCTATGTCACCCGGGGATAGTGTAAATTCCCAACTAAAGGAATTTGTAAGCTCGCTTCAGTAGTTTCGATGTAAACAATAAATTCTACCTTTAAGAAAAGAGGAATCTTTATAGTATTAGTATATTCAATGGTGTAACTTTCTACATACTAACTAATGATAATAATGAGGAGAGACTTCTAGCCTGAATATTCGGGCAAATATTAAATAAAATGAGAGATGAAGTTATCCTATAGAATTCTTATTGAACTGAAATACATGCTACATCTTCGCCTTGATTTGTTGATGATTAAACGTGAAAATAGGACCTATTCTAGTCAGTGATCTTTTAGGATTGATAAAGGTTCGTATCCATAATCGTAAGGGTGAGATTTAAAACTGCCACTAAAACTCGGTAACGTTACACTAATTATATATGTTTGTGTTAACGAGGTAAACTGTGTGTAAAATGAACTGGTTATTGATTTAGGATACCTTGAAGGAGACTCTGGCTTTGCTTTGTCTCTGTCTGTCTTATAATATAGCTTAGCTGTATCCGCACAAATATGACAAAACTTAACCATTTAGACAAAACAAAAAGAAAGAACCAAATCAGAGCTCCTTTTATAAACCTCACCCTTAATCAGCCGTCGACGAACTTTATTTACGATATACATAGTACAAAGATCGAATTCTAAAAAAATACTAGAAGATCTTAAGAAGATTTAGGCACAGTATACTATATTATTATGAGTAACAGTAACTATGAGGAATATGGGGCAAAGATTTGGTTATTGGGACTGAACAAGACAAAGAAAAGCTATACAACTCGGATACTCTAATTAGTTAAAGTTCTGTCCCCCTGTAGGGTATGTAGGGTAGTAGGGTATATACGGAGGGACTAATACATGGAGACAATAGATCTCGTTACACATATACGTGCCGCCATACAAATAATAGCGCTGTTCATGTGTTGGCGTAACGGCCGCATGGTAACTCGACACAACCGGATTACCTATTTTAAAGAAAACGGAAATTTCTTAGAAAAAATCGGAAGAGAACTTAAATTAATTTAGGATGCACTCACCCCTTTTGCAAAAGATGTCGAGTAGCATATCCGGAGCGGCTCCACCGGCGCCGGCGCACCACTTGTGTCAGGGACTGGGGCTGTGCCACTGCAGGGGGTGTATGTCTTTTATTGTAGTTTTTTTCATGTGGTACTCGTATGAGCATCCGTAGGTAATAAGTGTAGATACACCGGAAACTTGTTTTTTTTTCGGGACAGTTCAATAGAAGATAGATGAGAATTGAGCTTTGACGGCTTTTTGTTTTCTTCTTAAGGATAGAAGAATGGTCGTTGCTGTCCAATCAGTTCAATCAATGAGAAATGTGGTATATCAATAAATAAAATAAAGTTTTCTGAATACACCTAACTTAGTCCATCCATATAATGATATCAATTACTTTGAACAACGTTGCAACAATCTCATTTAAAAAATACCTAATGACAAAACGAAACAAGATAATCGGTATCTAGGCAGAAATCTTACCTAAATGTCTATTAAGCTTTTTTTATAGAACGAGTATTTGCAACAAATATCCATTATTAATTATTTTAGCAAGATGTGTTGTGTATCAGCATTTACGTAGAAGAAAACTATAAATGCTGATTTATAAGTAATGTAGTCATGCATAATTATTCATTCAACAGATTTCTCAATTTGTATTATTTAAAATAAAACAGATTTTTGATGACTAAAAATATTTAGACGTTATATAGGTATTGGGTATAAAGTACGTACGGTTCAATTCAACGAGTAGGTAATAATTAAATGATTTCAAAGAATATGTATTTGTAAACTTATTCATCAAAGACAAACCTTGGTATTTCATTTCAAGTTCAAGACATATAATTGAAAGGCTTTGTGACTCTACTGAAGATTGTATGTTTATTCTTAGCTCTCTCAGCATGTATAATAGTAGATGATTATTCGCAAATCCCAAGATACATATCTATAAGCTTGAGCGTTGTGACCTTGGTGGTGCTCGGCGGCGGGTGGGGGAACAAAGCCATCAGCGCTCTTCATCTCACATCTCTGAACGTCTAACTAATGGTCGTTGGTACTCACTGACCACCCTACACCAATAGGAGTCCCATTGCAAAATACCTGAGCTCTCAGAAGAAACCAGTTCTCAGAAACATGTGAGTGTGAGTTGACAATTGGGTCTTGTATTGGATTACGGGATCGTATTATCATCAATGCTCGTGTGGTGTGTTCAATACGGATTGTGTATGTATGTGAGGCTTCGAGTTATCTTTTATGTCGTTACGAACTAATAGACATGTACCTTCTCGTTGTATTATTTCAATATTGTAATTACTAGAGGATGAGAGAGAAAAACTATGATAAAGACTGAATAGTGCAGGTAACTTAAACTTGAAAGAACCTCTTTTTTTCTTAATCTCATAATTATCACAGAATTGAGTATTCAAAACGATGTACTAAAATTAATTTGTAAAGCAATTAAACCGTTTATTTAGCAATATCTAAAAATAAACCATAACTCGTATGTCTCTGACATCCTCAATTACAGGTCTATAGTTATATAATAATAGTATTAAACACAGATAAGTGCCCACGTAATAATAAAAATTACCACAAACCTTGGCAACATTGGCACAAAAATAAGAGCTAACTCAACCAAGCTACTTTTCTCTTAGCCACGTGTGTTGTATTATTCCAGTGTTCGTGAAAACCGAATGTGGCACTAATGATCTGAAATTCCCGCTGCCCCATATACCCGCACCCAGGGCCATCATTAGTTTAGCAATTGTTACGACCTTATGCTCATTCATTACGACATTACTCATATTATTAGCTGAATGTACTGAGATATACAGTGTTGGTTCAAACTCATTATTACGATAGATCACAGTAATAGATACAAAATATTCTCTCCTTTCGAATGTTAAACCGATGTATACTTAGAGTTTCAGTACAGAGATTCAGATTGCACATAATATTAATTTGTAGGGCGATTCCGAACACACTTTAACACTGGGATGAAACTTTGCGTGCCCTGCGGGTGGAGAACAGCACATATTTTCAAAAGGTTCACTCCTAAAAGGAAAAGTCTTGACTTTGCTGATATTGAGTTATATTATGCAGATGAAATCGCGGGCATTCAGTTATATTTTATAAGGAACTAGTAGCTCCTGAGATAGCGCATTCAACCAAACAAATAAACAAACTCCTATTTAATTATATTGGCATAGATATCAACGGCTTACGACACAACAAATAGCGACTCATTGGACAACATTTTAATTTTTTAACACAATACATTGCTGCACCTGAAAGAGGCGACAGACTGAAATCTTCAGACGGAACGTAACAAAAGGCTAAAATCCGAACAAACACAGGTAGTATTGTGTAAAGTCAACTAGCACACGAAGTGTAAACCTCGCCCGCCAACTGTGTATAGGTGCTTGTTGTTTTCAGTTAACGATAAGCCTGCGGTGCGCTGCCTGTAACAAAGACACATGTGTTTTGCCGAATGAGGTTACCTGGTGAAACGTTACACCAACGCTAAGACAACAATTGAAAAAGAAATACCTACCTTCATTGTGACAGTAGGAAATCACAAACTATACAACTGTTGAAGTATTTTATTCTGTTGCTAGATATATACAGACAACCCAGTGAAACTCGTACGTAGGTAGATACTTACTAAATAACAATTCAATAATCGAGTACCTACGGGCGATGACGTCCTCGCTGAGGGTGTCTCATCAAGTGATGATTCAAGGAGTAGTTCCACTCCAGCATCCAGAGCGCACTGGCTATAATCTATCTACATTACATGCATACGTTGTCATTAACAGTCACGCACTCTACATGACATACCTACTTATGGTAGTATCTAATACACTTACAATTAAAACAGAGGCTTGGATTAATACATTTTACATATTTCTTGGTTCAGTTTTATACGAGGGTATTAAATAATTTGAAGATTAAATGTAAGTATTCAGATTTATAACAAATGTTTTCCGAATGCTTCCGAAGAATGTCGAAACAGGCCGAAGGAGGAGGAGCGAGGGCGAGTGGCCGCCGGCGCGTGACGTCCGCGGCCGAGCGTGTCGCGTCTCCGAGCCTGCTGTACTTGCTCGCCGAGCCCAGCTTCTACCAGTACCCCACTTCACTCCTCTCCTAAAACAATAACTCACATACACACAACAATATAAACACGTAAATTGACCAGAGTCCAATCTGACCATCAACAACACCGAAGACCTTAAATATTGATTACTGTAGCTATACACACATGTTTGTGTTTTAGTTTAAATTGCAAGCCTATGACCCGTTTAATAGCAGCTCCATTAACTGATTCAGCAATTGTATGATGACGTGAATCATGATCGAATGAGGTCGCAATCTGAATCAAACAAAAACAGCTCTTTAATAAGTATTTTACACTAACTTCAATGAAAACACAATCGTGCAATATTATGCCAATAAAAACACTATCAAACGTCCTTAAAGACAGACAATGGGAAAGATAATTTTCATTTTCAAGGTTTCGTGTGGAGTCAGTACTGTAATGAGTGGTTCTTAGCGTTTGTCGTGTTACGCGGTAGTCGGCAGCCGGTAGCCGAGCGGAGACGCGGCGAGGAACTCTCCAACTATCTTAACTGACTACACCTGACATGTCCATTGCGGTGACAGAACTAACAATTCCGCCAAACCCTCTATGTATCGCTAACAGATAATTTCTTACCGCTATTCACCAGCCGAAACCCATTACTTACGTACTTGTTTCACAGGAATTAGTAATTTACTCGCATCATGTTTTAATCTATACTAAAACAACAACATAAGCCGTCATTGATAATTAAAAAAAAATAAAGCGGAATTTGTCGTCTTATGTAGTTGCGATGACTTCCTAGTGAAGGTCCAGTTCAACGGAATGTGACATGATAGGTTTCGGTGCAGTCACACATGAAATAATAGCTGTGGGTGTGCGCACCCTCTTGGAAACGCGTTTGTAACTTCTGACTTGACGACGACGACCACAACAGAATACGTCCTTAAACACTTTAACGCCTTACGTTTACCAAGTTTTATTATTCACATAAACGTAATACAAAAATGAATAGCTCAATGTATTGCTAAGCCCATCACACGTCAACGACTAAATCATTTTCTGCAATTATTTATTTGTTGTGCTTATTAATGTCAAGAGAAGGTTCTGAAAAATGAAAAAAAAATAAGAAAATTGCACGGGAAATTACACTAATTCGAAAATAATGTTCACAGTTAAGATATTACAACGTATGTAAGCTCATGGCATCAACTTGGTCATTATTTTTCCATTCGAACTTCGCACTTACATCATTCATAAATTTCAATGGACAAAATATTTTTTTCACCTACCGTTACCTAATATCTCAGTAAAATCTATATCCCTAATATTGCAGTCATGTACCACTTCATCTATCTATAATTATACTTTTTTTGCACTTTTCATTTTACAATAATAACTTATCATGTGTGTAATTTTCACTTAAAATTATGCTTTTATACATTTCGTACATTACTTACAATTTGCTAGATGAATTCCGCGCACGCACCACGAGTTTAATCTGGCAGTAAATCGGAGTCCCATATTTTCGCGAACGGTGTACGAGTATAGTATGTAAATAATGTGAACAGTTAAATTGAATAAAAAATGTTAATAATTTATAACATTATGTGTCTACAAAATTCTTCGTTAGAAAACCCCTTTTGCTTTTTGCGGGAGCAGGAATATCAAAAAGAAGAACTTCCCCCCTTGATAAGACATGTATTTAATAGAAAGTTGAGTGGTTCAAACACCGAGCATTAAAGCGACAATCAGAAAAAGTACCAATTAGCTTTGAAAAGTTGTAACAATCTATTCGGTATAAAGTTAATACGGGCCTCGTCACGTAACTGTGTGACTGGGGCTGTGCGGCGTTGCGGCGTTGCGGCGTTGCGGCGGTGCGGCGGTGCGGCGGTGCGGCGGCGCGGCGGTGCGGCGGTGGGGCGGCAGGCGACGAGCATGCAGTCGCAGCTGCGCAGGTCAATTGGACCTGACCCCAGCTTGCTACACAACTCGTTTAAAGACATTCTTTTCTTTACAACAGAAGTATACAATCAAGCTACTACAGAAACCATCAGGTTTATATCTCACAGCTTCATAGTGTATATAACCAACCAATTTCGTTGTTGTAGGACGCCCAGATGTCTTGTCGGTACACCGACTCCTGTATCATGCGGGCCAACACGTGTTGTTCTATGCTATTGTGTTAATTATAATATAAAATACGTCCGTATCAATTACTGATCAACTGAAGCCCGTTATACGAATATTAATAATAAATCATCAGACTTATTGGAATAGGAAAGCCAGACGTGACGGCCTTGCAAAAATAATTTTACCAGTCACTTGTGGCTACACCTATTTTATTTCAATCAAGTTTTTGTAATTCTTGGAGATCAACCAAAACTGTACCTAACGTCTGCCTGTTCTGTATCCGTTCTGAAAAAAAAATATACACGTGAAACTGGCAGGTGCTGACTCTATCCCGAAAGTTTTTGTACGGCATTTTGGTAGAAACTTACAACGTCTATGTTTGAAACTGTGTGGAACCATATGAAGACATAGCGGCACATAATTGTATGAACTGTATAAATATACAAAATATTACACCATCGGTCAATATAGGTGTATGCCTCTACCAAACAATTACCACAACTTTCAAATTGTACGTAGAGAATCTAAAAATACTCTTAAAAATCTTTATATTGTATTCTTCATTAGATATTGTTGTTCCGAACGTATGTTCTAAACCATTAGGATATTATTTTTTTCTAAAACGATTTGCAATACGAGCGAGTAGGACAAACTCATTAATAACACACATGTCCGCTTTTTCTCCGAACATTGTAGTTGCGAGACGCTATCGTAGTGTCGCCTGTTCTAGGAGGCATACGTGGAAACAGGTCGGAGCGGGATACGAGTAACGGGGCCTAAGTTCGACGCCCGGCTGGACCCGCGACCTCACGCTCTTTACCAACAAATACTCGTAGTAACACACATTCCGTAATCCGCATACTCATCGACATTAGATAGATCCAAGTGTAATTAGTTAAATGATTACATTAATGACAATCGTTAATTCAGCATTAAGGTGCTTATTTCTCACTAGCTGACCCGGCAAACATTTGTTTTGCCACAGGAAGTCGCATTTGTACCCCGTGTGTTGGAAGAAATACACCTTTTAAACCTTCCCTTGACTTCCGCGATTAATTCAAGACCAGAATTAGCCAAATCCGTCCAGTCGTTCTCTAGTTTTAGCCAGACTAACGAACAGCAATTCATTTTTATTTATATAGATTTGCCTGTATTTATTTATATTTTCCATTGTGTATAGCGTCTTGTGTGTGGAAATAAATAGTTAATTCATTCAGTTCAGTAGTGCAGTGTTCACGTCACCTTCTACCATCAATAGACGCCTCACTACTAGTATCTGACAAGATATCATTATTTAAGTTAAAATGCAAAGAAATATATTTTTATATGTAAAAGGAATTATGTCTAAGGTCATAAGAATGAGCACGACGAGATCTACATAAAATCAAAACGTTGTTATTTGTTTGTCTGTCTGAAGGATAAAGTTCCCACGATTGGAATAAATTACATTTCAGCCAGCTGTTTGCTTTTGCTCTGAAACAATGTTTTCCCGCCGAAATGTTGTGAAGTTGACACTTGTGTGGCACATGTGTCGGTCGCCGTCGGTCGCGGCTGTCGGTCGCGCGGCCGCGGCGGAGGCTGCACATGCGAGCCCCTTCCTTTCCCACAGCAGTGCGTGAGAAAACGCCCTACTTGCCGCGACGATCATACAACTTTCAGCTGCTTTTATACTATGATCTTGTGAAATATGGTTGTTAGACACACTTTGTCATAATGTTTACGCACCAACTTGATATTTATTACTTGCATTCCTCATTCCTTTATAGGCGCGCTGTTCGTGTTTACAGTTGTGGTATGTTACATATAATAATCCAAAACTATGCTTGTTCGAGTATATAGGTACCTTGGTAAATCCCTTATCATAATTCTCGTGCCTAGTAGTAAGTCAATGAGGGCCAGTAATCCCAAGAGCATAGTGAGCAATTAGTTCAGCATCTCTCCCCTAGTCCCGATCAGTCGGCCGATATGTTCGCAGTGTGTCTGTGAATTTACCTGCCATTTCTGTTGACCATGCACACATTATAACAGATTATATTACCGAAGGGAAAAGATTTGTTATTCCTCGGACATTGAAATACGAACCAAGCTTAAAACCATTTATCTCATACTGCCTACCTGTTAATGGTAATTTTATTTTAATCTGATACCGATTATGTGTATCTTTGTTTCCTTTAAAATTCTGCTTGTTTGAAAAATCATGTATAATTAATTATAATGTCGATACTAATTGGGATCTGGGATAACGTCCAGCGCAAGCCATCTTAAAAGAAAAAAAATCATAAATTCGTCATGCTAATACTATAAATTATGTTATCCACTCGTGATTTCGACCCGTAAAATTTAAACTTACATTTTCCATCACTTCCGAAAAGTTACACACGACTATGAAATTCGTGATGTGATGGATGGTTTTATGTGGCTACGGAAGAGGCATAACCGACCAGTTGCTGTAATTACAATACACAGGCCTTACACTCCCTTGGGCAGGTCACGCACCCGCGTCTATGATGCGCCATGTACCAACATCACTAATGCCTGCCGGTGTCATCGCACTGTAATCCTCTGGACATGAGTGGCGGCACGTGGCTTCCTCTCCACACGTCGACACGAAATATCCCTCTCGCATAAAGGTGCTGCAATGGACAAGCGTACCCGCCGTTACGGAGCTGACATCGCGTGAGCTTTCTTACCGAACTCAGCTTAACTAAATGCTAATGACGACAAATGTAGCCTGACCGACAATGTTCATACAAACATACTAATTAAGGATATAACATCCATGAATATTCAGTTCAGAATATTATACACTCTGCTAATCTTGGTCGATTGCCTTTTCCCAGTAGCCAGACGCGACGGACGGGCCGGCCTGTTGAATTAAAAAAAAACATCATATAAAAGCTGCTGCATGCTCCACACGAACACCTCGCAAAAATGATAAAGAAATGTAAAAATATACCAGAGTTTATTCAAAGGAACAGTGCTGTTCACGCGTCAGGGAGATCTTGACTACCTGCCTCAGGATGCGGGGTCAATTGCGTAATAAAGGACAAGCCAAAGTTATTAATATTATTTTATTTGGTGTTGGCCCAACATCCGCGCCATATTTTAACTCTGCATGTTTATTACCTATGTAAGTTTCTTGTAATAGTCAGTTGATAGCTTGTTTCATTTGACTAATTCATCACTATACTTAAACTCTTAGTACCACAAGCCTTACTTGTAGGTACAAGCCTAGGTATTCCAATATTAAGTTTTTATCCAAAACTAGCTGTCCCAGCAAACTTTTGTTTTGCCACTTGAAGTAGCCTTTGTACCCCGCGTATTGGAAGAAATACATCTTTTAAACCTTCCCTGGACTTTCACGTTTGATTCAATACCAAAATTAGCCAAATCGGTTCAGCCGTTCTCGAGTTTTAGCCAGACTAACGAACGGCGATTCATTTTTATTTATATAGATAGATAGATTACAAATAATTCTTTAAATGTTGTTCTTTCAATTCTTCATCTATGTACCTATCTTATACACATTTTATTTTAGTGTTGTATTTTTTCTTATTTTGTACGTGTTCTAGTGTACTAAAATTAGGTGTTGTATTAAAATATGTACACCGAAGGCGACATACTTAGGTACCTATAGGTATGTTTAAAATGGCCAGTTTCATCATACCTCAAGATCCATATAAAACTCTTTACCAACAAACGCGCTTTATCTATTCCGCCATTGTACCAAACTCAGCTTAAGTTGTCAGTTGTATGTCAAATACGGAGTAACCAGTTTCAGTAGCGCTGTAATAACGTCAGTATAAGTTACATCGCGTTTATTGGTAATGGGGTATGGGTTTAAGTGTTGTAAAACAAAATTAAAAAGTGCCGGAATACATCCTTGACTGCCCATACATTAAGTAGATACAAATACTGGTTGTGGCACCATATATAAATTGCTGATAGCCGTCGTGTCCGGCTTCGTAAAATAAGGTAATCAAAAGGCTGCTCCGGACCCTCTTTATGGCAATAACTTCTCGGTTCTCTCTCACGTGCCCAACTTTCACTGAAAGTTTCACTACATCCAGAATTCGAACCTAGTAACTAGGTACTACAAGTAATGTACTTGAAATAATTACAAACTCGTGTTTAGTTTTTTATGCATCTAGAGAATCTGTGTTCATTTTTACGTGAAATCGAATGATGACGTCATAAAATAAAATACACATACATAAATAAAACAAAGGAACAACCAAGGAACAACCAATCCGAACCCGTCCTTACTTGAAAACGGTGTCAAATAACCCTTTGTTATGTTATACATTGATGACTTAGGGGGATCTACCTCCTAAGATGAGAATGCATCCTGTTTTCTCATCAATGACTACCTAGCTAAATAAATTCCGCGGTATCGAAATTCAATGTTGTAGTCATAATAACCCAATGTTGTTAGAGTCGGCACTTTCCTAGTATCTGTACATAGATATGCTTATGTACCTAAATACGCCATGGAGTGCAGTTATAAGGCAATATCGAATACCACGAGTGAAGGGACATTCTATATCTAGGTTTTAGTTCGACTCTACCTAGATCGCCTATTGCTTACGTATGCCACTTTATTATGGATAGAGGGATATACAATACATGGATATGAAACTTGATGGACCTTTATCATTTTTAATCCTACCGAGTGTAGAAGGGCGAAAAGGTTTGTTACTTATTCACGGAAAACGTAACTTCCACACTGTAATATAATATTTATTAGGCCTTTCCCGAACGAAATTCTTATGTAAACGAAAAATTAACGAGTACTATACTCGTAAACTCTTTGTTAATTTAATAAATAATTAAATAATAATTGGATACGTATTTAGCAAGAACTATGTATTAGAAGACACTAAAAAGGCGTTATAGGTACCTATATTTCTATAGTAGTTAACTCTATTGCTATATCTATTTAAAATTCTTGCTAATTCCAAACGCGCATTACTCTCTCGTTTTATATCACGAGTGTCCATTTACAAGGAATACATTTTCAATTCAATAAAGAACTCTATGTTGCATGTGATAGAGGTGATAATGCTCGGCGGCTGAGGCGTCTAGTTGGCATTCTCGCCAGAAGCGGGATAACTTGTACCAGCCGCTTTATGCATACGATATGCGAGGGTTAAAGGCCTTTTAAGGTACCCATTCGGTGCGTATGTAAAGGCAATACTCTATCTATGTTCATGTGCCGATGCTAATGAGCACCGGGTACCTTGCAGCTTGTGACCGCACGCACCACACACGAGAATTTAGATAAATTCTTTTAAAGAAGAATGCGTGTTCTGTAGCTAACTTTTTATAAATGTACATACATTTATATTTATGCTTCGTCATAAGACATTTGTGTTTAGTGGAGACTTCAAGACGCCCAAGATATTTACTCGTATTTTCACTTTTTTTTTCGTCTCGACATATAGCATTAACAGAATTTCAGAAGAGGAGGTCGTGTATTTTTATTTAAATATAGTAGACATAGCCTATGTCACGCGGGATATTTCAAATCGAAGCTTAATCAGTTCATCATCAACCCATGCTTGTCCACTGCTGGACATAGGCTTCCCCAATTGCACGACACTGTGATCTATGAGCTTCTCACATGCAGCTTCTGTCAGCCATATTGTACGGCGTCCTATACTCTATTTGCCCAGAGAGTTACTCCACTCGAGAACTTGTTTGCCCCAACGGTCATTGCTTATACGGCTAATCTTTTTTTATACGGCTAATTATGTCTAATCTTTCCTCTTTATAATACAGATTACCGTACCGATTTCCGTTGGTGCTAGTTTCTTGGTAAGCTGAGTAATCGATATCATATTACCTAAAAGAGTAACAAGAGAAACAATGGACTAATTCGCCAACACTCGGCTACTGATAGCTTCTCCAACAGGAATTTGACTCCGAAGCATATTGTTTGATAACGTTAAACAATCAAGTATTGTCCACACTCCTCGAGGGAAGCTTGTGCATGTTGATATTGCACGTTGATATACAAACTTGAGAATAGTACAATAATACAATCATAAATAGGTAAATCATTTATTCCTGAAATCTTAATACATGTAGGTTTTACATGAATATATTGTACAAACATGTTGATTTGTGAAGCATTAAATGTACAAGCTTTATCATAAAGTTTAAAAGTAAAGTTTTTTATCATAAAAATCAATGTTATGAGTATAAAAATGCATTTTGCATTTCATGATCACGAAATGCAGAGTTTCTAAAAAAGTCAATCTTTCAAAGACAGTTGAAAACTAAAAACATACAACTACTTTGTTCTCTGATCGTTGATCTCTCTCTGAAAGGCATGTAGATTCACAGAACTTGCAGAGCTTTCGAATTTGCCTAGTACCCGTTGCAATTGCTCGTTCGATTATTAAAATAGAGTACCGGATTAAATGCGCTTGATTGGCATTTATTTAGGAATTGCCTCCACCCAGACTACTTTGTTGTTAAAAGAGCGTAGGCGTAGGTAGTGAATATTAAGTTTAGCACTTCATCCATCACGTGGTCAAGTCTTAGTTGCATCGCTCTGGCATCTCAGAGTCAATCGATACCAGAGCGGTGTAGCAGACTTGATCACGTGATGGATGAAATGCTTAACTTCCCCAGGCTCTAAATCACAACTAAAAGGAAAAAAGACAACGCCAGTTTACCTGGAAGAAAACGCTCTGAGCGATAAGGTCACCTTTTGCAATCTTACCCTTGATAGTTTTACATTTGTAATGTACAGCGTGAAATAAAGAGTATGTTCATTCATTCAAATACAGTGCAGCAGGATTGGCCCACAAGTGTTATATAGAGGAATCGAGTAGTTCATAGATTTTCAAACTCCTAGTGCTGGGTGGGAAGTAAACGTCAATTTTTCACACGTCATCGATTATGCGATCGGTGTCGTGTACAATAGTTCCCATGATTAGGTTCCCAGCAGTCGGTCCCGTTGCCGTCCACCGAGCAACTCCCACATCGTCAGGGAGAAACAATTTATTGACATTACTTACTACATTTGTTCATTTCAAATCTCGTCACATAACATGTAGGTACCTACTTATTCAATGCGATTGTAAACAAAGATATCCTTTGAAAAGTTTTTGGGGACACAAAGGATCTTGAGTAGCAGAAACAATCACGGAAAACATAAATAGTTTTTTTTTGTTGTTACCACATCTACCAGCAATCGTTTTCGTATTGTCAAAGCATTAGACTGTACTTTACCATGTACCCACAAGTTACCGTAGGTACCGAGCACTTTATAAATACCTACCTACGTACATTGACATGCTAACGGCGGAATATCTGAAACACGCGTGCGAAGGTTACAATTAGTAATTCCAATACTGTACAGTACAAGCAGCTCGTATTGTAGGTACCCGCCGGCTGCGGTGTATAACAACACCAGATCAACTCCCTGTCACGGCGAGTTGGGTAAATTCATGTTGCTGGTTGTATACACGTTCTCTGACTTGAATAACAAGTGGCTAGAGCGGACCTCAACACCTACCTAGCTACAGCAGGCGAACACTGCGTGATACACGATCAATGGAAAATAAAACACTTGTCACAATGTTATGAATCGAATAAAACACTTGTCAATGCGAAAACAATAAAATCTAAATCTTTCATCGTAAAATGTTAACAGTTCGGTCGTTTAAACGGGACGTACGTGGACATCGCTAAGACTAGACCACTTCTAGAATTAATGAGCACCCCTATGCATACGGAAAAAAGGACTAGTCCTTCCATTCCGAATAATGTGTATACAATAGTTTTGAAGAAGGGGCGTATGGTAAAGTCATCAAAAACCGTATGGACACGGAGAAAAAGATTAATGACTATGGATGAGACGGGGGAGGTGTGCCAACATCTTCGTAGATGGAGATCGATTGTCTCTTTTTACCCCTCTGAGAGATACGCGAGACGTTATGTATTTATACAGACTTGTTTCATATATCAGAGTTAACATACACTCATAGTCATAATAGAAATCAATTATAGATAATATTTTCTAGCCATTACCAAGCTTTACCTGCTAATATGAACGAAATTTCCTTGTGTAGATAATATGACACAATTCTTTTTTATCACTATTTATAGGATTTAGTTAATATTAAAGGAATCACAGTAAAATATAATAATAATTAATGGACCTAAGTACATAGATACCTTCCTAACTAAGATGAAATAAGTTCATGTATTTAATATGTGTAATGTATGGTTATAATGATTTGTTTAGCAAAATGAATAGAAACGACCTGACTCACGCCCGCGTAGTGTTGTCCATTTGGTATTGCTATCTCGAATCGATTTCAACGAAGCGTGACATTTTATTCTCGGGCTTCTTCGTACGGTACGTGATGTGTCGCGCACGCGCAACTTCGGGGGAACACATACATCGGTACGTACCTACGTACTGAGGAATTGTGTCAAAAGGCACTTGATTGATAGCTGAAGTAATATAAGTGTATAAGTAAAAGGAATGCTCGAGTACCGTAGTGCTGCGTTAGTTGTACAGGTTTCCATCCAGTTTTTACTCGGATAACTGTAAACTCTACATTCTAGTCGCTTGTAAATCTTGTAATTGCTTGTGTGCGTCTACTCCTTGATCTGACGACATTGAAGCTGGCGGGGGGTGGCTATGATCCTCACATACATACATGTCTCTGTGTACCTCCGACATAACGGCTTAGTTGCCCCCTCGGACTTGGTCCACGGGTTTGATTACACATTTCTTTTTTCTATTTTATTATTGGTCGTGTAAACTTTAGACATCCTACCATTTACCTTAAAACATCTTCGACCTAGTCTATTCTTATAAACCTTTTACCGCACGACAACATTTTGTATTATAAACATTGTTTAACGTTAGTGTATTAAGATTGTAATAAGTATTCGTAACTATGATGTAAGTAATTATTTTTTTATATCTGGACGTTGCTTCGAATCAATTCACAGAGATATTCTAGAGTCACTGCGAGCAAGTGGTCCAGTTCATCTCCTTGGCTTATAACTTCCCAATTTTAAAAACTAGCAGCAAAAAGTGTTATTAACTTCGTCTCGTTCCTTGCGTACGGTCCGTTGTATTGTTGTCTCTTTCATTCCACACCGTTACTAAAGCGTAGAATGCGTGTAAAAAACATGGATCATTGGAAATCTTCTCGAAACCTCAGGATTGGAGTTCGGAACACATTGTGGCGCGCATCATGATAAGTGGTATTTTTTTTTAACGTACACGATAGTAAATATCAATTTCCACTTGAGTTAATGGCTTTGGTCGGTCCCGTCCCACCGAGCGAGCTCTCCGAACTTATCTTTCTGTCAGGCATTTGAATTTGGTTTGCTTTGCAATAGGATACGTTTAGTCAAATTATTTAGTAAATAAGACCACTCGATTACTCCCCGTACCCTGTTTAAAAGGTTGACTGTATAAGGGAGAGACCTTAAAGCAACGAAGTGACTTAATACCGCATGTTAAGTTTTAACGCAAGATATACAATTTTTAGGTTTAACAAACCTTTGGTTATTGTATGTTTACTTTTAGAAATTGTGCAAAGAGTAAGAAAATAATCAAACTAGCTAATTGAGTATCAGTCCAAAATGTTGCCTATAGGAAGAATTATGAAAGACCTCGAATTCCATAATTTATTATACTAATGATTATTGAAGTATTCTTCTAACGACCATTTACTACAAAAAACAAACTTGTGTGTATAGGTATGTTTAATCATATGAAAATATTACAAATGAAATTTCAATATTGCTGTAAGCTTTCTATTTTAATTCCTGCCTACCTGTCTGTTGAGTTCTGCCTAAGAGTTATTCTTTGTCATTAAATTCTTTAAGTAGGTAGTTAATAGTGAAATGTTTATCAACTTTATTGCAAAATGTCTCCAAAGTTAGCCATAAGCAGATATCTCTTTTCGGTTAAGTATATGTATCTACCTGCTTCTGTGTAGTGTAGCGGAGTACTATAACACTAGGCGCCGCGACACCGTAGTAAGGCGACACCCACTACCTCAGCCAGCACACATGTCCATGGCGTTCTTGGCATTCACACGGCCGGCCGTCTCTTTCGCACACTACCACCGTCCCACTCGCACGGGCACACATGCACACGTGTGATTCTTGGACCCGCTCGAAAAACTCGTGAGAGGCTGTGTGAACCCAGAACTTGATAGTAGATGTGCGCGCGCAACCGGTCTTGATACTTACATCGCTTCAATGCAATTTTGTTGAAGAGTGTAGCGAATAAAATGTTTTGAAGTTACATGCATGTTAATGTTTTGTTTTTTTTATTATTTCAGGTAAGTGCATTCGGTGGTGATACGTAAAAAGGCGATTGTCAGCATTACATTAAATGTTAGGCAGAAATAAATTAAAACATGTAAGTAATAAGAAATTTGAATATTACAAAATGAACCTTTCGACGTTAGATAAAAATAGAGAGACGGTAATATATTTTATTCTTAAAACCTAAATTAGAAAAGATTAATTAAGATGTAGGTACAACTACCGTATTAATTTTCCGTCTGTTTCCATCGGTTATTTGATGGCATGACATTGTAAACTACCTGTTTCTAGACCGGTATCGTAAAGTATCAAGTGAGGTAGGGCGCAGTGTGCGGCCCCATCATCTCGCATGAGATCTCGGGCCCCGGGTTACCCTATACCGCGACAGATTGAACGTGGATAAAGAAAAAAAAGTTACGTGGAAAAAAAAGTGTAGTACATATTAAAGAAAAAGTTTTTTACCCACTCTGAGTGCACCGAGGACGCACCATATTGCGTGGCTCTGGAGGATATCCGAGACTTTTTTTAAACCTTACACTTAGTTGTTTCTTGTAACTTTTAACGAATATTCATAGATGAATATTTGACTGAAATTGCCACCATATGTTAATCAGTTTTGTGTTTTGTCGAGACCGTGGGAAGCTCTGCTCGTCTACTAGATCACCTGCCGCCATTTCAGTTAGCCAGTGTCAAATGCACTGGTTCAGTTTTTTTTTTGTATCACATAACTTATGCTGTGCGTAGAATTTTAAGCTTTTAGCGTAGGTTTTGGAGTCACTTTATGTGACATATTTACATGCTTTCGTTGATGCTGTGGTTTATGTATTATTCGCATAAACCTATAGAGTTACTTACCTACCTTTCTATCAATACATAGATTGAGAATGCTTAGATCTTTAAAACTGAGACGACGACGAAAAAGGATTTTGATGAGTTTTTTTTTGTAACAGTCATATAGATACAGATAACCTAACCCATAAGAAAGGTTTATACTTATGTATAATACATATGTATATTACAGTAGAGCTATAATACGAAGCTGTGGCGGATCGCTAGTACATTATAATTTTCGGACAATTAATGAGTTCAATTCACTTAAACAATGGCTGACTGAATATTGTATAAACTTACATCGTGGTTATTTTCGAAGCGAATCTGATACTCTCGTTGGATTTTTATCGCGACAGATCACATAATCCGTAATCCTGGGACAGACCCTTCCCGTGCCATTCACTCCTACGTAACATTTATTTTATTCCCACAGCGATATTTTTCGTTAAATCTATATCTTAATATATAAAAATCCAGTTTCATGATGTTTGTTCCCAATGAACTCTTCACCAAGGCTGACGATATTCACAAAAGTTGATATTTATATGTAATTTCGTCCAATTTGAGAGATAGGATATTTTATATTTCGTGACATCCACTGCTGGGCACAGGCCACCCTGGAGGTTATACTAATTTTATATTCATATTAATAGTTAAGACAGGACAACATATTCTGTCAAGTCCACTAGTAGGTAATCTATATAAATGTATACATATAAAAATGAATACTATAACTATTTCTCTAGGTCAAGACATCTCACGTGAAAGTCAGGACTAATTTCTTAAAGTACTCGTAATGATTATTTTGTTCTTGTCAGGAGAACAATTTAATAGAAAGTAAATTCAGAAAATGGCTGCGATACATTATACTAATAAGAAATCAATATTCATAGTTACGATCGATCAACGTCTGTAGTGTTAATAATTTTATATTACTTAAACTATAATGAGTAATTATTGGTGTAAATTGTTATTTTGAACTAACCACATGAACCACATTCATTTAAATGAACAACGAAATGTAATTAATTCTGTATAGATTATTACCTAATGTCTGCAGCACTGTAGGTCTAGAATAGACATTTTTATGTTTAAAACGAATAGAAGTGGGTTTTTATTTCCGGTAAGACTATTTTACTTTTAACATATTCCATACGTAACACATACAATTTGCTACCTTTTTATAATTTAAATTGGATTGAAATTCGAATAACAAAAAATCACTGAGGTCTCTAGACCAGTAGTAGTTTACTACTGGAACCATTTGATAAAATCTTTCGTCGTTGGGTATTCCTATTACCTATGTTTAAAAGGGTAAGGGTAGAGTATTTAATCGCACATAAAAAAAAACAATTAACCTAACTTAATGTTGCCGAGCCCATAGTTATATTATTTTACCATCTAAATCATTACCATTGTGGAACGCAATAAATTATTGAGTATTAATTACTAACTTGACATCAAATTAATACATAAATCACCATTTTGATGCAAACAACTTACCGCTTTTTTGCTGTGCAGTGTAGTAATTTTAATGTAAAATGTATTATTTTCCTATTTAGAAAACATTAGGAGTCCTTATTGAAACTCCGATAATGCAACTGATTTCAACTGAATATGTAAATAATACTACCTTTTTCCTACTAATATTATTATGGCGAAACCTTGAACGGATAATTGTTCGTTACTCTTTCACGCAAAAGCTACTGAACATATTGTACGTCGGAATAACATATAGGCTATCCTAAATTTCCCAGAGAAACGGGACATATTGCGGGAACATCTAGTACAATAAAGTCTATAGCAATGGTATTGACGAAGCATTATCCATTACCGATAGTATTATCTGTTTCAATGTTATTTTATATTTATGGCAAGTTTTGTGTTTTTGTCACACATACATATGTCACTAATAAATTCACTCTCCATGTACCAGGTACCTATCCAAAACAATACGAAGCAAAACATAATGATGAGGTGTGTGACAGTGTTCATCGTCACTAGGGATGTGTGACAAGGATCATTCATTATAATTTCCTGACGATTCCGTGTTTGTCCTTTTCTTGGTTTGTGTGAAGTACTCTATTTATACTACTGTGATAACATGTTGCATTATTACTAAAAACAAGACTGGATTGTCTGCCAAACTTCAAAGTTACGCGCCAGACAATCTTAGTCGCATTGTACGTGCGTGTGTCATACAAAAAGGGGTCAGATAATAGCTTTTTCGACTGTACATTGGTAGTTGGTTGGTCATCAATTTAGAGGCGGCCGAGTGATCAGTACACTTAATTGGAGCAAGCGCTGTGTGTAGCGAGTCCCCGGCAGATTGAGCGCTGCGCCGGCGCTGACGCCCGACGCCCGCTACTCCCGCGCGCTCTAACAATTAAAACCATGATCAGTCCAACATACAGGCCTCGACATAGGGGCCACATTGACGAGAACCCTTGTTCCACTAATTGAATTCATTTTCTCAAACTTTTGACATTGTTGTAATGCAATTAGGTAGTTTAAACAAGAAAGGAACCAGACCTAATGCTCGCAGATTCCGACTTCTGACCAAGAGATCTTTCGTTCGATTACCGCTTCCGAGGCATGCATCAACAGAATTAATGTCTATGGTGTTATCTACGATAAAATATGTTGCGTAAGTTTCAGTGAACAGAATTTTTTATCGGATTTACCTATTAAACAAGTGGATATTTACCTTTATTTCAAGGTACAGAATAGATTTTTACGAACAAACGCTGAGTCATTATTAATTCTTCTTTTTCTATTTAGGCACCTATATAAATGATTTTTCCGTAAAAGGATGTTGTTAACCATATCATAAGTATTGTTTAAGTAAGTTGTATTTTTCACTACGTCGCTTTATAACTTAATGCTGGGTGATGTGTCTGTGTTCCACATCGGTGTTGTAGGTACTTACTTGCTGTAAGTGCCTACCTAATGCATGTATATGTAGGTAGGTGCTTAAGATAATCCAATGACTGTGTGCGTAGCCGCGTGAAATTAGGTAGGCAGGTAACTCCGACGCCGCCGCCGCCGCCGCCGACGCCTCTCTCGGCCAAATTCTCAAAAGTACAATACATACGTAAGTATGCGTAAAAATTACGTAGGTATAGTACATCTCCACCCACCGATTTTCTAGTTTGTTTGAAAATAAACCTAGGTCCCTATTAACTAATAGTACATTCCATTGTGGGGGAAACGAACCTTGCCGACGACAATGTCGAAGGTATATTTATTAACCACTCTCAGAGGTATAACTCGTTCCTATAGGATATAGGGGATAAACTAGAACCAAGGTATGTCCTAATCCAAGTAGGTTATAATGTCCCCACCAAGTGTTGTGACAATCCACTTGGTAAGTAAAGCTTATGTGAGTACATTTGCTTAGCAAGTGCCTCTTCCTATCCCGCTTTGACATGAACAGGCATCAAGTGTATTTTATTTTTTGAAGTAACTATCATAGATACACAATTACACATTCACGTGTCATACTTCACAAAATTTCGAATGTAATATTATAGAGTATGTAACCCTACGTTTTATGGTAGGCAGGAGATAAAGTCTCCGAAAATTGTTCCACTGGCGATCAGAATGTCGGTAACTTAAGTACATAAGTAGATAAGCTATGATACCTATGTACTATTTCCTTTTTTTTAAATACTGCGCTAGATAAAGTCTCTAGCATTTCAAAGTATTGAACGCATTTTTTTTATTACTATTAAACGCTCTCCAAACGATGAGGCAGAAACGATGATTTAGTTTTCTCAAGGTTTTTCAGAAATGTTGGCTCGGCGAAATATTGCATGTTGTCTCGGTTACATTCTGCTATAATAGACCATTAGGTCGGTATAGTTAAGCTGTGTATGAGCTATGTAGAGTTACAAAAGGTCTCTATGCTTTGTTCTTGTCTTGTGTTAAAAATAAAATAAAATCATATTTCCTAAACTTCATTGCCACCTACCGCTGTTAACGAGAACTAGCAAAAACCCTGTGTTTAGTTGTACATGATCGGTGTTCAAACTTTTCAATTAATTTCCAGTTCGTTGAATTTGCCAACCACGAATTGATTAGTAGCGCCATCTATCGATAAGACCTGAAAATTCTCGTAGGTGCCGTTAGGACATTTTATTAATACAGCAACATCTATCAAACAAAACCGGAAACCATTTGTTTTGCAAAAACACCGTGTAGTTTGTACATGTTCCATTAGATAGCGTTAGGAATATTCTCAATAACACCATCTATCGGTGAGGAAACGAATTTCCCGTTATCCAATAGATGGCATTAGAGATATTCATGTAAGCAACCATCTATCAACTAAGCCGAGAACAACTTTATGCTCTCTCTGATATACCAAAACAGTGTTTCCTACAACAGTAAGCAGTGTCGATGACGATATATAGATGGCGTACTTTATAATAACGCCATCTATATTTGAAAATCAGTACCACGATGTGCACCATCAAATAACGCCATCTGTCGTACGCAGTGAAAAACTTCGCAGATGGCGTTAGTTACGTTTCGAAAAGCTCCATCTACTGGCTACAACGTAAACTCCTAACTCAACCTCGGGTGTAATTTATTAATATTTTCCACATCATGTAGTGTATATACTTACCATTAGATGGCGCTTCTTTCTTATTTTACAGCGCCATCTATATGAAAACCAGTGAAATACTTCGAAAGAAATTGTCTTGAAGGTCTGAGGACTGGCCCATAGATGACGCTAAAGTTACAAATTTACACCACGAGATGTCACTAGTATATCTTTAACCGACTTCAAAAAAGGAGGAGGTTCTTGCTTTGACGGTTTTTTGTATGTTTGTTACCTCAAACTTTAGTTAATATCCGTCAATGTTTTACATAGAAGATGCTATACTTACAGTTTTACCTATCTATAATAGCATTTAATAAAATATGTCAAGTTGACTATTTTGTTACGATTACGTCACTTAACGGCATCTGTCGTAAGGAACGAGAACAACTCACTTATGGCGTTAGTTATGTTTCAAAAAGCTCTATCTGCTGGCCACAACACAAACTCTTCTGAGTCTTGGATAAAAAACATGTAATGGTACTTTCCATTAGATGGCGCCTCGTTCTTATTTAACAGCGTCACTTATAAAAAAACCAAATACTACTTTGGAAGAAATTGTCTAAAAAGTATGTGTATTGGCCAATAGATGGCGCTAAAATTTCTAATTTTCACTACGAGATGTCACTACAATGTATTTAACCGACTTCAAAAAAGGAGTAGGTTCCCAATTCGGCGGTATTTTTTATATTTAATTTTGTTATCTCAAAACTTTTGTTTTTATCCTCTAACAAATAGATTCATAATTTAAAACAAAGTAGCCTCTCGCTGTCAGTCGATGTTTAAAAACACAACGTATTTTGATGCGGTTTTCTTTAGTAAGTATATAGAATTATTATTCTTGAGTATCGTTTATGTATATTCATAATAGCAGTGACACTGTTGCATATTGGTTGAACAATGTTTGCCGGGTCACCTAGTATTTTACGTAGGTACCTGTTAAAATATTTTATTTAATGTTTATTGTACCTACCAGATGATAATGATGATATTATTAGTATTTTTTTAAGTTAAATTAATTTTAGTGTTTATTTTGTATTTGGTCTGAAAAATCATGTAGGTTAGCATTGTCTCGCCCTGTGTATGTGTCTGATCTATACATATGTACGAAAGTACCGTAAATGAGCTTATTTGGAAGACGGAGGATGCTTGAAAAGAGACATTTTAACTCATTATACCAAATTTTCACCTGGAAAAGGTAGTTTTATGATTTGCACTACAGATCCAAGAATTACTTAACTCATCATCAAGAATTCAGATGTCAGAGTACGAGAATTCCAAATAAGTAACACTTTGTTTTACCAATAGGTAAACGCAGTTTAACGCGCTTCATAAATGTAATTTTAAAAGTTGTAGAGATTCGAAAATCACCTATGTAAGTCCGAGACACACTTCAGCGCCGAGGATCAGAGTGAACTACGTCATAGATGTAACCTTAATAATTCATGTGAATTTAATCTCTTTTCAAAGCACTAAGCTAGCTATACGTACAATTACGTAGGTAACTTAGTCATTATTAGATTAACGGAGCCTATATTGAAAGTCAGGATAACTACTCGCCTATTCTATTCCGTACTTTGGAAATTAATTTTGGAACCTAAGTCCCTAACCCACCTTTTCTAAGTTACCTAAGTTATGAGTGTGAAATTTAATTAATGGCTGTATTGGTCGATTAGGTTCCCAGATTTGTCGATTTAAATTCCCAATGGACTAGAAATTCATTAAAAGTGTATTATATTGTTCTGACCACCGACCGGTAGATATTATAGAGGTGATTTTAAGTATGTGTCTATTATATGTACATTTGTACGTGATAATTGAGTAGGTATCGGCAAAATATCGATTGAGTTCTACAGCCAACGACCTATACTTAGTGAATGTAAAGGAGTGCGAATAACACTCAATTTACAAATAGCGAAGCATCAATCCAAAATCTAGACACTTCTTACCTACCTAACAGCCATTACTGAGCTTGTTTGTTCACGAACAGGTTTTAGAAATTAATTTATGTCGATAATTTGTTAACGAACTAGGCAGGTACATATATTTTGTAATTTAATAATGAAAACTGGTATATCTAATGGGTCGTAAACCGGATAAAACAGATTACCGCGAATTGTAGGATTGTAGACACCTACGTACAAAGGTATAGGAAGACGATATAAAAAGAAAACGTGGAGTCCCCTATTAGTTATTAAACATTAGGTAGTTATTTGTTAAACTTTAGCTTAATGACGTCCTCCCATATTGTTTTGTAAAATTTAAGGGGCAACCAAAAGAGTAGATAGTAAGATAAATAAGTTTGAGTGGGGTAAAAAGCTTCTATTAAATATCTAGGTGCATGCTAGTGCACATAAAACATGTAGCTAGGGCACCAAACATTCCGCTTTGCTTCAATTAATTTTCGAATCCTGAGAGGGCGTTCACATCACTTACATAAGTAAGAGCCATAGGTATATTCGTAGAAATAAGGAAGGCAAAACCGCATGTACAACGTGCTCTATTACAGAGTCACGCGCAGCCTCCGCGCCGGCGGCGGCGGCGGCGGCAGCGGTGGGGGAGAGCTCTTTGGAATTCCATAACTTAGAACCACGTTAACGGTATGAGCAAGCGAGATCGCCTCGCCGGGGGAATGAGAAGGAAAACCGACATGGTTGAACGACCGATCAAGTTTTGTGCTCGGCTATCGTACGCCACGTCGCCACCGCCCCCCGCCCCGCCGCCGCCCCGCTGCCCGTGTGTTGCGCTACAGCCTCCTTACCTTTCCTTGGAAATTGCCTCCAACATAAGCCTGTATATTACCAATCTTAGCAAAATGCACCAATTTTGCTGTCTCTATTCTACCCTACATGTCTATGAAGAGTATACGAAAAATAAGCATTGTATGTAGCTGGACATATTCCATTCTATCCCATCTGGTAAACAAATCGTAAAACCTAAATGAAGCGATCCAAGAACAGGTTCTAGAACAATCTAAATGGGGACAATTGGCGCTGACAACTCAGATGTTCAGTGATAATGCAGACTGTAGATCTGTCTTATACCCGAGGAGGTAATTATATTTTGGAAGCCGTCGTCAGTGCCCGTAAAATATATAATCAACAAGGGATCCTCGCAGTTTTTGGTCGAAATACTTAGTACTTTGTTATGAAAGTGTAGTCGTATCCATTCTTCCTATTCGTCAAATGATAAACAAGTCTTCAATAAGTAAAATGTTCATATACCAATTGAAGGTACCTACAAAAAGCCTAAGTCTTATAATAAATTTGTAAACGGTTATGGCACACCACTAGCCCGGGGCCGGCATCAACAGTCACCAAATCGCAACAGTATTGGCAACATGCTAATAAGCGGTTTCTGTACCGATGTCTCAGAGTTATCAATTCCTTGCATGCTATTAGCACGAGAAATGTGAAAGTTCTCTCCATTTGGTAATTAACTATCACCCCAAAAGTAGTAACCCATAAGAGGGCATTTACTACCAACTAAGTTTCCCTAAAGACTGAAGAGACAAATAACAATTATTTGACATATAAAACATTAGGGAAATACTTATTAGAAGACAGGTAGGTAGATACTGGTAATTATAGCAATATTCCGGGACATTTAATATACGGTCGATTTAACCCAAACTTGGCTACTTATTACCCTGAACTTACAGTAAAAACTTGTAAATGCATACATAGAGAGAAAACACCTAGACACACAACAACTAAGTAGATCTTCACTGAAGCATTATGTCTGACGCGGAAATTCAACCCGCGACCGTCGTCGTAGAGGCAGAAGCCCTGACCACAAGTTCATCTCGGTCGTCAACAGACGGTACTCAGTACTTAAGAAGATGTGGTACATAGCAATGATCGCGGCACTTTAGCGCTTCTTTAGCAACAGAGCTGGGAAGCCGATAGATAAATCAATCCCGGCATTATTAAAAGGTTTTCGGAACAGTACCTTCATAGGAACCAATCATTCCAATGGAAGTATAAGTAATTAATAAGAAATGACGTGCACATTGTGGCTGCGCTGGTCAGCGGCGGCGGCGGCGGCGGCGGAGACGACGAGCGACCTTCGTGATGCGGCGGCGAGGTCGGCGCGGCCGCGGACTCCCAGCGTGCAGCGCGCCGGCCAAAAGGAAAAGAATGGTGGACGATGGGCGGCAGACTGCGCCGGCGCCTTCGGCACTGCAGTTTCGTGCCGCGCACGGGCTGGCCACGGAACCTCCCCCGGCTATACCAACTAAGACCTCTCACGAAAAACATTTTGTTTTATTTTCATGTTTATCGACAACTTTCGTGGCATCTGAAACAAGTCTGAGCTCACTTTAGTCGCAGCACTGCAGCAATGTTGACAATGTGACAGGCTTGATTCAGATGCTTTCCGCCTTCTAGTTTGTTGTGTTGTAGTAGGTATTTACAGACACGGTGTAGAGTTAAAGTTCATTGATAAGGACAGATAGTTTACAACATTATGATCCCCTCACAACAACTTTTCAGAAAGCTTTTTGTTATTTAGAAGACGTGATTGAGCTCTACTCTTACAAGTATCATTATCGCGTAGGATTGATGTTTGTTGTTGGTTCGTGGTGAGCAGCGGGTTCTGGCTGGCACGGCGGCGGGCGGGCGGGCGGCGTGTGCCCGCGGCGGCGGCGGCGGCGTGGCGGCGGCGGCACGACCGCGACGGACTTATCTCGCATGACTATCTCAGCTTGTGTTTAACCTGGAGGGGCTACTTCACGACTGCTCACGAACTAAAGTCATCGGCGAGCGCTCTACTTAATAACACCCTTGCAGCACTCTCAGACTATCTGCAAATAAGCAAAGAATTTCTTAGCAAGGTACAGTGTATGTCGACTTTATTTTTCTGTATTTATAGGTAATCACTATTTTCAGTGATTTATATCTAGGAGCTAGGCCACAGCAGTGCTGTTCACACCACTAAACAAATACAAATCGACTGTTACCTACATTAGGCTTGGCGCGCGCCCTCGGTCCTCCTTTTGTCTTTAGAGAGTAATACAAATGATCGCGGCGGACCGTGTTTAGCTTTACATAATTTTAATGATACTGGACGTTTCTGTGTCAGCCACACGTGGGCCATTTGCGATTACAATGCAGCTCGAAGACAGCGGCGACGGCAGGCTTCATGCATGTATCTTCGGACCTCAACAAATAGCGGACAGAGTCCAGCAAGTTCTTACTATCGACTCGTGTTACAAATATGTATAGGCAAAGGTATTTAATGAGAAATTTAATATTGAAATTTCGAGAAGTAATTCTTACATATAGAGCGTAAACTCGTCTCCATTTTACGCAATTTTAGAATTTGGGGTCAGGTATTCTCAAAATTTTTACTTTCAGTGGAACGGACTTGAATAAGTTCCTTAGCACGACGAAGTAAATAGGTACATTTATATATTTTTGTGTAAATAATTTTGCCCAAGTTTGTGTAAATATTCTACGATCGTTAAAATACAATATAGTTATCTGTTATAAAATATATATACTGCGAACTCCTTCTTTATAAAGTAAAAATTAACTGCAACCTTCAAAATAAAGTAAATCGTCAGTGATTTAAAAGAACATAGTAGGGGTGTTGTTCGGCCGTGAACTTCCTGCGTCCCAGAGCGGCGGCGGCGGTGGCGGCGGAGGAATAGATGCGCCAGCGCACACACATATACGTTCTCTCACACACACAGGCCTATCCTATAGGTAGACACATCACACACAGCACGCGAGATGAAGGCTTTCTATTGATGGACACCCGCGCGCACCACGTCCGCCGATCTGACCACTCGCCTCAGGTCACATTCGGCCGAGACGAATTACATTTTAAAAATACATTCTTTGGAATGTGTCTTTGCCTTACAAGTTGGGATAATGAAGTCTTACTAAGGTATATTTCTCCCATTATTCAATATGACCAATTCACTTTGTGTGGAAACTTGGGCAGACTATGAAATTAAAATAGTATATCTGAACTATTTTGTAAAAAAAAAACTAGTGACTAGTGTAGTCTGGACTTCCACGAATAATTCAAGACCAAAATTAGCCAAATCGATAAAGGCACTGTTGAGTTATAACATTACAACGAAAAGTGGCATTGATTTATATATATATAAGTAGATTATCGCATAATGGACCTTATTCTGCGATAATCTACTTGATCTGACGGACGCAGCTTTTGTCCTAAAGGAACATATATCATTTTTCGTCCTTATAAAAAAAATAAGCAGTGGACGTCGAGTGGTTGATCATGATGATGATGATGATTGAATTGATGATGAAATTAATTTATCCAGAAGCACATAAAGAGTCGCACAAAAATCGTATGTTGTTGCTGAGTTTATCGCGCACAACAACAGTGGAACTTATTCTATAAACGGTTTACTTGCGCCATGTCAAAGATCATTTTGACCGACTGAATATTTATAAGCGTGTTTCGCCGACACCAAAGCAATACCGCTTTAACAGCTAAACACTGTATTGTACAGTTTCCTGTCGTGGCCGCAATTCGAAATTTCTGTGATACTACTCGAACTCTCCAGAAACTTATTTACAAATGTACCTTAATCGTACTAGTAGACTACAATGTATCTCCCGTATTTATTAATGCCGATAGAGATTGTTCTGTCTTAAGTTTTCCTTGAGAAATTCCTTGTTTTTTAACTTAACTTTCTCATGTGTTTCTTTCCTTGCTTTTCTTTAAATAACAAACAAAATAATTATTTGCGATATCGAACCAGCCGCCCCGTGCCGGAGGAAAATGGATTCAACTTCCTATAGTTATTTGTATATAAAATATATTTAGATAACAAAAGCCGTACAGTTTTCTCTAATTTCGGTGTTAATTGAAAATTATGGATCGTCGGAGTGTAGTGCGGAAAAGTCAAGAAACACAATATCGCGACTACGCTCCGCCATTTTGTTATATGCAACAGTATAGATTTTGCTCCAATCACATCACCTTATTTAATTACATGCCAATCGTTAAAATATGAATAAGATTTATAAATCTAGGCTACAGCTATGATTCTGACTGGTATCTGGTTTATCACATTTACAATTAGTTTACTTCAAAGTCCTTTCACTACTTACACTACTGAAACAATACAAAAGTACATACAGCCGTAGAAACTAACTTTTCACCTTTTTAGAATTTTCTTTCTCGTCTCTCTTCAGGCAGCGTTCTCTACATTTTAAGTCCTTGCTGTTTGATAACCGCCTAAATCATTGCAACAGACAGAAACACTCACACATTCTGCTTTTCAGACGTCAAGGGGTCGGCAGATTCACTTACCTACTGCAGATATCACTAAGCGTACTTACTCATTATGAATCGTGATGCCATCGCCGTTCTAGTCTTCATTTGTAAGAACTTGGCCTCTCAAACATACCTATAGACTCAGAAAAGTTAAAAGAAAATACCGCTGTTTGGCCGAACACGGTTCAATCCCCTTAGATCGTAAGTCGATTGCGACACTAATATCAATTCGAATAATACAAGAGCTACCTGCGTAATGTACAAATTATTATGAAATTGCAGGTAGACGTGGCAGGCACATATCTAATGTAAACGCAAACAAATACAAACACTTTCTTTACGGGGATCGATGAGGTGCACTATCTCACCGATAAAAGAATGTTGTAGCTAAACGCTTCGATAATCAATTAGTATGTAAACATATGAAAAGTTAATGCACGATAAGGTTGTAGTTATTTGTATGCATATGTTATCTGTCGCCTGTGGAAATTACTTGCGCCTATAACAAGCCAGACACAATTCTTTCTTGTTTATTTTTCTACCACACAATCTTATTTCACCTTAAACACCTTGAAGCTTCAACATTCTGTACTGCGAACTGCAGCTTATGTATCTAATTGTGTGAAAAGTTAGTACCTACCTATAAATATTAATGTGTGGCCCGCGATGTTTATCCATTTTATTTCGCGTGCCTAAATTATAAAAAAAAAATTTGAAATCCGTCTATAATTGACGAAAAAAACGGTGAACATACATAAAAAAAAATATTATACATACAGACGAATTGAGAAGCTCCTCCTTCTTTTTGTTTGAAGACGGTTAAAAAGGAAAAGCTGACTGACTGACATATCAACGCACAGCCAAAAGGGCGAAACGTAGACACTTGAATGAATTTGGTACGGACGTAGCTTAGGTACCATAGGGGTGTACTAAGAAAGGAATTCCTGAAATTCCCATGGGAACGGGAATAAACGGGAAATTCCTTTTGTATGAAAAATCTAAAGGGCTCAAGTTAGACGCTTGAAATTTGGGATGCAGGTAATACTAAACTATGCGAAAAAAATTTCGGGGCGTGCACTAGTATATTATATAAATATTTTGATTTGTACAAACACCCTCAGAACGTTCTTAAATTAAGTTGATGTAAAATATTCATGCAAGCCTCTGTATACTATTCGTCATACCATCTTAGAAGCTTGGTTGCAAACAAGATAATAATATCAATATCTATACCCATCTTATAACCAGTGTATAATTATGATTAAAAAATATAAATATATTAAGGTAATTAATATCATATGGTTAGTAAACACATTATTAATTCAATAATTTAACAAATAACATCATCAGAGGACAGAGTTATTAATCCCCGTAACATAAATACATATTGTACAATTAACTTAACTAATTTAATATGTTGGTGCGGCAGTTCTTCACCGAGTACCTACATACATAATAATATGTACATATTGTGTAGGTGTGTAGGTAGGTATAGAAACGAGCGGCCATTAATTCGTATCTCGGTCGCGATACTTAGAATACTTCTGTTGTCTGAACAAGAAAAAGGACAACATTTAAACAGGCATTTACACTAAAAAACAAGCTACTATAAACGATAGCATCGACACGGGAATGACGCTGTTCTCGGAATCTTCCCAGCGGAGGTTGCGGCGCGTGAAAAGGACAACGACATCCCACGGACACACGTGTAAGAGCGGGACGGGTGAAAATGTTGATATCCTTCGAAATTTTACTTGCAGCCAAGATTGATGCCCGAGACACGTTAAAAACATTAATTAATAATACCTATAATCGTTGTTATATCACTCAGAACGACATGTTTTTAATGTGTGATTAATATTTTGATGTTGAACATTCTCTCGAAAATGCAATGCTGAAAAACAATTAATTTAAAAAGGAACATTGCACAAGAGCGATGCACAAGAGTCATGTTTCCCAAGGGAGACTTCATGTGTAGGTAAGTAAAGTAGATTGTGCCTGTGCAAATAAATCTGAGAACAGCGTAATATGCAGGTATTAAGTTTTCATTTTTACGTCAAACCGCTTTGATAACGTAACCGTCGTCGTCGCGGCGTCCGTCCACGGAGTTACACAATTCTCGTGTGTGTGGTGTGTATTCGATACTGCAACGTATTACTATGTCCCTAAGGTGCAAATTAACGCAACCACCGACTCAGGCAGTAGGTTAAACTACTAAAGAGAGCTTACTCCTACTCAGAAAATTAGGCAACTGTTGGTTGCCGCGGTAAGACGATCAATGGCCGGGAAGGACCTACATAATAATAATATTAACTAATACGCGTTCGCTGGCATACAATCTTACACCAATGTTTTGCAGCCGTTCTACAAACAAAGGCTAGGTTCATCTAAACTGCCTGCGACAGAATTTCAAAATATTTTCCCTATTTAAAACTATTAACTAAAAAATAGCAATCGAAATAGATGACTTGTGTTTTATCGAGCACATCGACAATCTACCGCTACGTGAACGAGAATTGAGGTTAGCGAATTTACCTCGACAACATGACATCATCGGAGGCTGTGTGTGTGCAGCGAGTGAGGCTTGCTTACGGCTTAGTTATACTTAGATCCTTTGAAAGTCGTCCTTTAGCCTTGCAGCATGGGCTCATGCTGACGTACCCCCCTAAACCCACACCCGAAACAGTCATTAGTAACCTAGGTACTTACCTACCCACGAAGTGTAGGGATAATGGTTCATCATTTGGAGTGTATTGTATTGGGAAGGTAGGTCGGAGAGGCTCGTGCCCAGCGTCGACAGGGCATTATTTATTTTTCATTCATTTGACAGAATGTGTCGTAACTGCGTGCGCACGCGCCGGCCCACGTTGTTGGTTAGTACTTTCTTTTGGTAAATTTATCAGTCCAGCTTCACTTGGATATACTTTGAGCCATGTGAGTTGTTTGACACTCGAAACTTGAGAGTCGGCGGCCACGAGACCCAAAACTGAATACAATGTTACAACAAAAGTTTTGATTATTTGCATTGGGACTCGTCTAAGTTCATAAAAAACACAGGAAATTACTTGTAAATTGAACCGTACTCGGTGCAATGTAGTGTACTATATATTTTGCACGGCGGTATTTACATTTTATTCAATATTTTGAAATTTCTATACGCTATACTTGAAGGTAAGTAATTATTAATGTTTCTTTAATTTTGTAGTGACAACATCGACCCAGGATTTCACAGTTATAATCTTAGTAGGATTACTAATATATACATAATGTTGTTCAGGGACCCCTCGTTCTACTGACATATTTTTCCTCTTTTATTGTAAACCGCGATTGCAAACATTCGTAAATAGAACTAGTCACACACACAGTGATATGGCAGTATATTGACAAACGGCGTCGGCCACTGAATTGCCAAGAAGGCATGTTTGTAGGCACCCACTATCCTGTAAGTCTCTTATCACCAAGGACAGGAGCAGATATCTTTGAGAGTAAGCAAATAGTATACAGGATGGGGTCGCGGCGGATATTATCTCTATAGAGTAAATAAGACCGACCTAACAGTGTTCCAGCTTATCTCTAGGTATCTTATAATATGTATCGGGGTACCGAGCTGGTGTGTAACTTCTAATAATGCTACAAGATATTTATAGCTGCGTCACTTTCAATACGCGATATGAGGAACAGAATTTTTGGAGGAAAAGTAGAAGGAAGGAAGCTTAACTAGGTTCTTTCTTATGGTGTAGAGGAACTGCTCGCGTCTATTCCTATTCCAAGCTTATGTTGTAGTTCCAGAGATTATCGTCAAAAAGTATGATATCAGATGTATTTCTTCTAATACGCGATGCAAAATTCGATATCCTGGGACATGTAAGGGATTTGTTTGCCATCTGTCACAGATTTCCTAACTATTAACTCAAACGAATGTATTTCCATGCTAGATTTTACGTTGTAGGAGACGCGATCTGTTGACTTACATTTTATATAATCTTTTGTACTGGTTTATACAATTTTAAAATATAAGCAATTAAGACAACTTGTTTCTAACTATCTGCATCACCCTGTAGGTGTATCGGCAAATATTTTCCTTCATCTGTAAAGGGGCCGGGCACTGTTTGCTGGACACATTTGACTCCGTACTATATAATATTGTGTCGCACATATTTTCGGTGGAAACAGTGTACTACAACACTGTGTGCACTGAAAGAGCCCCTTGTTGACCAATATCGGTATATCTTGTGTAGGTATCAACCTTGACAACTTCTGATAGCGAACCAATCTTTTTTTTTAAATAAAAGCGGCATTCAAAGACTTCAAGAGTATTTCAAGTGATAGTATAAAATCTGGCTGGCATGAAATGAGTATTGTTGTTCATTAGCCATTATCGACTTTATAATGAATTGTGATAAAACCTACACACGGCCATCTTAGCTTATTATTTCACTTTTGAGAATATACTTTAGCTGCCTTTATAATCGATATTATTTTTGTTTCGGTGTAGGCTGTGGCGGCGGTGGCGGCGGCGGCGGCGCCCACACTCCCAATCGCTCGTAGTGTCGAAAAAAAAACGTGGGCTACTTGAAATAGTTAGGTTACATGATCGTACGAATACGATTATAAATTGTATTTCATATGCTATAAAGTCGGTTTGGGATTGGCGTCGAATGTTATTTGTCAGGGTTTCCAATAAAACGACCCACGCAACCCCTAGCCTCACGTCGATTTCGTAATTAACATTTGGTGAATCGAAGCTTTCGCTTTGTATCTACGAATAGTAGGTAATTTGTAAGGACATTGGTTTATAAACCAGGGTGGGATTAAATGTAGTTAAACGTTGGTATTAGATGATGCCCAGTAAACAATTCAAATGCCATTTTTGTTAGTTATTATAAGTACAAAGTGCATACATATTTGTGTTACCGCCTTTCTCTTGAAGCGTGCTAAATAACAGCCATCAACCAATCACTCCTGATCAACTAATTTGATTGCGTTGTTAATTCACTAAACTACCTCTTTTTAACTTGATAACCTGCTTGGCGGACAATCTCCTTAGGTATTTTTTTAACTACAGCATTAAGGTTCGTATTAAATTGCTTTTTCTTTATGTTTCAGGTATGCATTATAGGATGGGTTTATAGCTTCATACGCGCTATTCAAGTAAGTGAAGTGGGACGGTATCACGGCATCTTACACAATCTTGAAATCTCGTCCTACACTAAAATCGTATTTTTTTTATAAAAACATCAAATAACAAGACGCTTTTGTCGTTAAATCCATTTAATTCTAGGTATGTACGCAAGCATTATAGCCAAACATACACCTGATAATAGTCTACTCGACATGCTTACGACACTCATGCACATCTAACTTAAACAATAATATACAATCTTTGCATAAAAAATCTCAAACATTGGATAATGGACATTACAAACTCAATGCTTAATAATCCCTTAAGCTCCGATTGTCTTGTATTCTAATAAATATATTTTTAAGCGCACAAAATAATAAAAATGTAATTTTAAATAATTAAAAACAATTATACAATTCTTACATACATACAGTCCCCAATTCCTTTCATAATGTCACTACTGCTGGGCTCTTGAAATCTTGTCGTCAGAATTTCAATGCCTCAAAAGCTTATAACTGTTATAATTTGGTTTTCTTTAATGATTTTTATAAAGTGCCTCTGCCTACCCCGCTTTGAGATTAAAAAGCGTGAAGTGTATTTCTTTATTATTTTATTACTGCACACATTGAGGTATGCTTCGAATCTCGGCGCAATTCAGCCCAACAGTGGCAAGTCAGTGCTCACTCAGTAAGTACTTCTCTCCTGCCGACGATTATAAAAATACTTGTTTGCAATCACGGAGCGGCGCACTGGCCAAATTGCACTTTTACTCGTCCACGATTGGTCTTAAGATGGTACATGCACCACTTATACAATGCTATGGTTTCTTGCACGATCTTCGTAATAGGTTCGCCCCAACGGGCGCCCCCCGCCACCCTCCTCCACACCTCCCTCAGGCCGTGATCGTGAGCATAATATCGAGCTTCGTGAACATGCAATGAGATGAGAAGAGACATTTCAAATATTTTATTCAATACTAGCAAACTCGGCGAACTCCGTTTCGCCACCAGATGGGTTCGTTTAGTTTACCCGCTTTTCTGTTGATTTTTTTCCTGAATTTTCTTTGCTATAAACCTCACGGAGCCCGAGACCTTTCCAACGAATGCAAAACCGTGGAAATCGTTTCGTGCGTTCTGGAGTTATAGCGTCAGGGAGGAAAACCCGACTTATTTTTATATAGTAGATAATGTTACCTGTTATTTTTAAAAAGTATTTATTTAGTGTAAAGGTAAAAATCTATGTTCAAGTCGAGGGTGAATCGGTGCATAATAATCAAATGCTTCATCGCAGACCACACCGCTACTTAACACCAGGCTAACGTAAAGGCTGGCTTCTTCGATACGAAATAAAACTCTACAACAATTCTTACTTTGCGTAGATATATATGTCCAAGTTGTCTTAAAATGTGTCACGACTAAGACAGATTAAGTTAAACTCTCACTTGTTTTCAGCACTTTTATACAGATTGTAGGCAAGTCCGAAATTGTTTCAATATCAAGAATGTCTAATCATGGGTCTACGCGTGTTAAGTGCACGCAAAGTGCAATGTAAATCTGCATCAGCCAGAAAGCTTTTCTTAAAAGGTTGGCAATGACAGCGGAGATAGGCCGCGCCCGTTTAGATAACACCCTAAAACATTCTCAGTAAATGGCAAAAGATAAATACCGGAGTGACTCGCGTAGCTTAGTGAAACTCCGACCGGAACTGAATGATTATATCCAAACTTATTTATTATTGTAAAATATATATATTTACACCTACGTAATTTAATATAACATTTTTTGCTAATCTTACACCTACAGTTACTCATATATTTCCTACCTGGCTACCTATTTTAAATTTTCAATTAAAAAAATATAAAAACTAGGTTTAATCTCAAACAGGGGCCGGCAGAGGCACTTGCTCGCGTATTTAAAATAATTATAGGAATCAGTGACTAAACAGCACTTTAACTGAGCGCGGCACATACAGTCTGTCGCTTTTCAACCGAAATGTATGCAATTGCAATGTACTTCTGGATCGATACTGTTAATAATTTGGTAATGTGAATCAGATAATACCCTGCAGTAGGGAACGGAAAATAAACGTCATTTTTTAATTGAAAGTCTAGTTGTGATTGGTCTGGGATAGGAACAGAAATCGCTGACTGTCCTATACCATTCAGTGTGCACGTGCTTAATTTAAGCAGCGAGTTTAGTAACGACATGATGTTTGATGTATTTATCTGAGCTGCAAAACTATAAATTGTACCTGTATAATATGTAGGTATGTATAAACAAAAATTAAAATTCCCATTAGATTGAAGCCAAACAATCTGCAAAAGCAGCTTGTCCTAATTAGGGTAATTTGTACTACTGGTCATTCCGTATTCAATGATATTAGGTACGAGTTTTATATTTATTCCAGTTACATAACACTCGACATCGTCGCATTTAAAGATATCATTTGTGTATTCATTCGTATAAATAGCTTACTACTTAAGTTACTTAGAAGTTTCCTTTTGCAATGTCCGTTTGACTTTTTTTTAATGCATTATAACATGAACAACGTCATGTGGTTGGTGATGCAACAAAGAGCATACAATTATGTTCAAACTTCTGCTAAAATTTTAGATGTTCCTGCATGACACGTTTTAGTTTTTATCTGCATCCATGACAAATAACAGCTACTATGTAGGTTGTGTGTGTTGCTGACACTGCCGCAGTTAATCAGGTAGACAAACGCACCGTGTTGATGAAACAGCGTGAATTCTTCCCTTGATATTGTTATTTTGATTGTATTGCATATATACAAGAACAATTCTATCAAAGAAGAGAGCATCAGGGCATAATTTCCATTATTTAAAATTTTTTTTCTATATTCAGTTGATATTAGTGGCAAAAGTGTTCTGCAATCTCTTTACGAACACCAAGTGTCCCTAATGGATACACAAGGGACGTTACTTTGCGTAACCACACATACTCTGTACACTGTACGAGTATAGGTCTTAGAATATTACGTGTGAGGTTTAGTTTATATAATTTAGCATATTACTTGAAAACAAAACAATGCCGAGTTAGAGGAGGTTAAAACAATGTCAGCGATACAATAGTGTATGTGACCCCGCGGGCAAGGCGGGCGCTGTCGGGACCTCACTATTTGCCTACAGGTACATCGATTGTTTTAAACACTCATTTGTAAATACGGGGCACAGACGACGACGCCACGACCTACTAAACACATCATTCACATACGAACAAGCCGAGATACAGCCAACATTAAGAAAACAGTATTATACCTACACAGTTCACTTGGTTGTAAATATACTAGACAACCTGCTGTGTAATCTCACTCATTCAGAACATCCTCAGATGATAATAGGAGGACTAAATAACGGACTATCAAGTATTTGTATTACGTTAGATTTGGGAGGTTTCATAATACATACATTAATAGGTACTTAATATTTATCTCTTTAAGCCCCGATTGTTAGGCTAGGTGACGAAGCTTTCCTATGGAGTTATGACTCCAATTTGTCCATCCATACTGTCTAACTATGGACGCAGGTCTGCATGTCCATACACATAAACTAAAAAATATTCCACTACATGATGTAGGAATGCATTTGATACGAAAAAAAATACCTACGTATAAGAATTCGACACGATTATAAAATGTAAATTCACGTAGAAACATTTTATATTGGCGCTTATACTGGTACATATCTAAAACAACACGTGTTACCATTTGCGTATATTTGCATAATGCGATTGAGGTTATTGGATTAAATTCACTAAGTGTATACTTACCTGATTCGGCAATTTCACATTGTTTTTTATAGGCAGCCGACTAAATTTAAATGGCTACTTAGGTGAAAATACCTCGGTAATTGGTACTTATTCTTGTCTAGTATAGCATTTGAAATAGGCACGGATGGTATTTGCAAACCACGTGTTTGGAATTAATTTTGTTTAGTCTTGACTTTTTATATTTCTACTAGGTTGATAGGGAGTTTAGCATTTGAAAAAAAAAAGGATTCGACCGAATTTAGGATAAAAAATAAAATAGAAGAAAATGGATTTTTTGCAAAGTGACACCTCCCGTGACAAATTAGATTAGCATCTAAAGTCCACTTTAATATGTCCATGCAACATAAAATACGAAACATCCAGTTTGATATTTTTAAATAAGGGCCAACTCACCGTGAGGCTTTTAAATCCATTAGGTGCCTTATCTGCTTAAAGCATACTTCGTCCAGGTCATATCAAAAATTTTAAAGTAATCATCCGAAAACATGTCCCTTATCAATGTTGTAACATTACAGCGTAGTTAAATATTTAATGGAGCTCCTAAATCAACAAAAAATGCTGTTGGATTCACTCGTAAATGTGTGAGTAGAGTTCTCGTATTTACCTATATTATGAGCAAATGCTGTGCCCACTAAAGTACTGATACTACTAAGCTCAGTTAGATACATAAGGAGCTGCTTTGACCACACAGTTTCAAGCCGAAATAGTCAGGTGGAAATATGTTTATGAAAAAACTACTAGAAGTTGAAAAGCGCGTAGCATTATTAGTGTAACCATTGCTCATAGTACTGGCTACATAGCCAGTACAAGAACGTGTATGTAGGTACATTCTTGCATTGGTATATGTGGGAGGGCCAGTGCACAAAATACACGAAAAACATTTTAAGAGAATTGCCAGAATTGAAAGCTTCGTCTGATTCAATTATGTGTTTTAAGGGTTCTTTGTGTGCAATTTCTAATCTGTCGACGGTAAAGACACTTTATTGTATATACAAATCTAACATTCGTCTAAACTCTGACGATGCATTACTGTTAATATCTTCAGCTAATCGTTAATATATAAATAATAGATTTCTATGTATACGTCTTATAACGTAATTAATTTAGTACGACGAACTAAGTTAAAACTTGCATAATGTATACCTGTAGGTGCAAATGCAATGTACACAAACCGGCTAAAATACCTATAGGCTACACGGCCAAGTACACACATAATAATTGTCATTGCTATTTATAGAGACATAAACGGTATGTATAGGAAGTTACGAACACCGAGTGTAGGTACATCGCAGACATGATACTGGGACGCGACTCTGCGCCACGTTTCGTCCACAATAAATACAGCCCTGCAGGAAATAGGTATTTAAAAAAATTGCTAACATACCTACCAACTCGCTAAAAAGCAGCCCTATAAATTAAAAAAATGGAAGATATACTGTCATTGGTTATTTCTACAACTACGCAAATAGTCAGATATGTATGTATGATACTTATTGCAAAACGTAATACTATTTATCTAAAACCCTTTTAAACAAAATCTCCTAGAAAGTATGAAACAGTGATTCCTGTGTTGTTAGCAAAATTAAACCTACCTACTTACCCCAACAACGATTTATAATATGGTGAACTTAACCTACATAAAATAACAAGTTGATTCGCCCAACACCTATTAACAAATGTGAACAGCAAAATATTCGCTACCCGTATTCCTTTTAATTAGTATTAGGACACCGGTTTTGGTTAACAAAGTGCTTAACAAGCCATAAAACATGCGGATTATTGAAAAAGAATACCCACTAAATGAAACACGGTTTATATTTGTACCTGTGGCCGAGGCGAGCACGCCACAAACCACCTTTTGGATTTCGTTTTTTGTGAGTCCGGGCGGCATAATGCCCGCTCGCCTCTCCGAAAGATAAAAGCCTCTTGTAGACATTCGTAAGACAAAAGGGAGTTTAGTGTCTTAGTTTATTTTTACTTTTCCTTGTCTGTTTTGGTCAGCCGAATGTCAAGGGTGGTGTCGTATCGCTTCTTTTTGTACGGGTTTACTTTGGTTCTACTTTATTACTGGTATGGAACATTTGGTGACGCTATATTCGGGTGCGTAATTAATGTACGTAAGTATTTAATAATCATCGATACATAAATGTGTATGTACACCATGACCGGAGCGGTATTAGGAAAAGGTAAAACTATTTTTAAGATTGGTCTGTATTACACAATTTAGTTTCTTACTAATTTAATTTTCCAATGCATAATCTGATGCATTGGAAAATTAAATTAACAGTAACACGTAAAAATAAATCAACATAATTTTATGGACGCGAACTAATATTAAGTAAGGTGATCGATTCAAAAACCTTCTCAGCTTGATTCGCGTTTAGAATCCACAACAAAAGGTTCGATTCGCAAAAAAAACGCTAGCCTTTGTTCGGATCGTGTGAATACAAGAGGAGGCTTTGTTTGTCCTATATCAAGAGCATCTGTCGGGACTCGGGATCATTAATATATTTTTATCTTCGGATTCATCGGGAATGGTGCAGTCTCTAAGTTTTAACAGATTGGAGGTTTACTTGTGGCATTGGGGCCTTTAAAATACGACGTTCTGGTACACACAGCATTACGTAGGTATCCCAATAAAGTACTATGATGAGATATCCCGTTGATTGATATTCATATTGATCGGTATGTTGTTGGAAGTGGAGAACGAATGCAGACTTTCTAAATAGGTATTAGCCGTTAAGTGGCCGAGCACGTGTTAGACACCGCGGCCGCCTCGGGCTCGACCGTTCCCCGAATATTTGACGAGAGTGTGTGAATTGTACCGCCACGCGCGAGCCCCCCTCTCGCCCCCCAATTGCCGCCCGCCGACTGCCGCACCACTTTACCAACAACAAAACTACAAAACTTACTGAATAGGTACCTTGGTATGTTAACAAAGTAGGTAATACCTGCTAGATGGTGAATAGAAAATACTTTTATACGAAGTGTCAATACAAGGTTTGAAAACTAGTTAAAGGCATCGGAGGCAGAACACTGCACCAGATCCAAAAGTGAAGCAAAGAACGTCTGTACATTTTCATTGAATCTGCATCGTAAAGTATCTCTACATTATTGTTTGGTTATATTTTTGTCTGTAAAGGTATCGTAATATTAATCTCAAACAATGTGCAAAGGTTGCAGAGAAGTCATTTTGTATTCTTTTGTCGCAGATCGTTTCACATCGTGCATGGCATCAGATAAATCGGGTGCAACAGGGTTCAACCTTTATTTTGAACATACTATGTAGCAAACAAAAGTGGTACCTATCTTGAATACCTATCTATAACAAGAATAGATGTTACTTGTTTCCCGAAAGAATTGCCAGATCGACTCTCTAAAATTACTATAGTTTACTTGCCTATATAGTTGATACTTATAAAGTTTACTTCTCCTGTAGCAGTGACTTTGATCTTTTCCTATCAGATTGAATCTTGTAGTTAGGTAATTACTAAAATAAAAAAATCTGTTTCAAACCAAACAAAAGGTATCATCTATTGGTTAGATTTTATCGTAATTCGTTGGATAGGAGCAGTGGGGCATGATCCCGGGCGAGACACCTGAAGGCTCGGCGGGGGGGTCCCGGCGAGCAGGCGGCTCGGCCGCGGCGGATCACTGGCAGGTTCCGTGATTTGTGATCGATCGTTTGAGAACGCATCAAATATTTCTTTTCTCCAAGTTTTATTAAATACGATTATTATTAGAAACGGTTGGGGGTTGCGTGCAAGCGGGCGTGTGAGTGGGCTCATAAAAAATAGTAGAAAAGTTGTTTTTTATTAAAGTAAAGGTAAATTCTGTGAAATATTTTTTACAGTGCAACTCACTAAACATACAAAAGTATTTATATTCTACAATTACAATTGTAACCTCTTCTTTTTTCAATTTGATTTTACTCCCCTCTGATTTAAAACTTACTCCAGAAGCCTGTTGAACAACAAAGCATAGCTATTTCTCTGATAAAAATGAACATTCCTTATAAACAAATCAAGGAATTAGATTTGTTTTAAAATCAAACCGACACAGACACAAATGGGGATATAGACAAAAACGACGTCGATTTATTAATTGTGAGAAGGCAATACATAATATTTCCCGTGAAAGGGCGCCCGCGCGGTGGGGAGCGGCGACGTCGTATAAACCTACCGATCTTTATGACATACCAGACATACTACGAATATTTTTAATATCCTTATCATATTTTTTTATTTATCTGTCGATCTCTATGCATGCTGGCTGCGTGCGAGTGCTCGGAGTAGACAGTAAAATTTTGCTTGGAATTCCTTAGACCATTAATTTTAATGTTTTATCTAATCGTTCTTGTAAATCAAATGTCCTCGACGATCTATGCATACTTCAACCCCAGTTAATTTGTGCTTAGTTGCAAAAAAATGTTAACATTAATCCGTATTGTCTATCCATTGTCCCTATGTGGACGTCCACTAAGTGATAAGACAAGTAGTAATTGTTTTGCAGTGACAAGTTGTAGAAAATTGTGCAGTGTAGAGCGAAGGTACGAGGCGTCCAGGTAGGGGCTGCACCGCCGCCGCCGCCGCCGCCGTCGGGCGCCACAATACCCGAAATCAGAGTGTCTTTGTGCAAACACAATAGAGTCAAGTGGTCGTGGAGTCTTTTGTGTATTTTGTTCAAGAGCTTTCGTCGTCGCCGTGATGCCGAGACAGAAACCCGCTGTCTTCATGTAACACTGTTTTATGACATTTGAAATTATAAACAAGCTTGTGGAGCGGCTCCCCGTCTCCACCGCACACCTAGTCACGAGAGGACGCAAGGTTCAACGCAGGTTCACCCGACATCTCCTGGACAGGAGCTTTATAATGCACGATCTCGCGATCAGCACACAGGATACCTTATTACCTTATTAAATCAAGTACCGCTGACAACTGATCTTATTGAAGTCACGAATGTGTATTATTCATTCCGCAGTTTTACTAAAACTGTTAGTCCGTCGTTTATTAAAAACCTTGTAGAAGTCATAAAATTGTTACATCTACCTCGCACTGATATTGGCTACGGCAAATTCTTAATTCGATTCGAGCTATTAATACTTATTTTTATGTCAATTAAAGAAACTGGTATTTGGTCCCGTTCCGCCAAATCGTAGATATTAAGGCTTGTCGGGAAATTTGTGTTAATATCACTCAACATTCTTTATTTTAAATCTCCGCCACTTTTGAAATATATACTTTAATATGGTGGATAGGTACCCTACGATTACCTAATTATTATTCTTCCAAAAATCATTCCAAGCACTTAGCAAAATAGAATTTGACATAAATGGCAATTTAAAATTCTTCTCTAGACTGGAAATGAAATGGGATTTACATTAATGCTAGTGTAATGGGCTTTTTATTTTCTCTAATGGTATAACGAACCGCTACTCTGGCATCTTTCAGTAAGTAAAAACATCAAATTAGAGATAAGATGATGTACTTAATATAGTAGTTTTTAGAAAATGCAAAGCGTATACGGCGAACTATTGGGAACTTGTTCTAGTATAAGTGCTAATAAAATGGTACCCATCCATAAAAATATTTAGCTTCGTCTCTTGTAGGTACAGTAACAGTTCTTTGCAATAATATCGCAAACGTAATGCAGTACGAGAGTTAGAATAGCTGACCTCTCGATGCGTCGCGACTCGCGAACTATTCGAACGCAGTCACAATCAGCGCGGCGACAGCACACGTGTAGTTCCCTACTGTTGGCGCGTTCTCTTGTTTATGTTATTACTTGAACCGTTTAATCGTTCCACATACACTTTGTACATAGGCAGGTTCATACATATTCTCTGTGCGATAAGCCACTTACAGAACACTACCGCGGTTCTCTTATGTTTCTTGATATTTAATAAACTTACATATGCCTTTTTCGCTAACTATTTACATTTATATCTACCATTCTAGACATTGTATTGTGTTCCTATACCTACATATACGTATAAGAAGACAATATATTATTACAAGGATTTCAATATAGTTATTAGATATTAACGCTTTTTCCCCTGGCACATAGTGTATGTCAATGATTAAAACCGACTAATCAATGCCTTTAGTTTGCATCAGTTCTAATATATACGTAACATCAGTCGCGGCCATGTCTAGAACAGAGTAGGTGAAGCTTTTCATTTCGATATCTGCTATTAGACTGAACATCAATGTAAGTACCGGTAAAACCTACTTTATAAGGCCTGGTGTAGCGCACGAGGTCAGAGCGGGGCCGTGGGCGGGCGGAGAGACTCCGGCCCTGCCGAATGTGTAGGAAGAGTACACCTAAAGTATTCAATACGAAAACACAACGACTAATACTAAAGAAATTAAACGTCTATTGGGCAATAGGCGGCCACAGTCCGTAGGCGAAACTATTAGACTTTTAACCGAAAACGCCCGAAAAACAACAGGAAACGATGACACTAACGGCCGTCACCTTATTTATTTAATATGATATTATAACCAGTTAACGGTTATATTGACATGGGATTCCTTGTAAACCTAATTATTTCAATAGATTCATATTAGGTGTACAACTATTATCTCGGACTTACCTTGGGTAATAATTTATGGTAAGAGACGGCAGTTTTTGCTCAGATGGTTTCTTAACGAAACCAAATTCAAATTCATATTTGTTTACATGTGTGGAGTATCCAATAACTGTTTTAAAATAACTCGTGTATCACCTATGTGCTAGATAGCATTTTATATTTCGTTAGTAGACAAACAACAAATACACATAATATTTAAGTGTATTGTATACATAAAAGTATACACGTACTATACACGTTAATTGCGTCACAACTAAGCACGTCTCATAGTACAGACCCTGAACCACGGTAAGCACTTGATAAAATTATAGTCACAACTGCAACTCCTTTTATTAATTCTCTAGGAACCAGCATCCCGTGCGTTGATGTCTTTTCCAAGAAGAAGCTACTACTTGCTACATAATTACAATTCGAAACCCTTTCGTTTGAGTGGGAATAGCCTTAGTATTGTAATAAGAGACGTTATGTACGTAATTTTATTCAAATATGTTATTATATTAATTTGATACTAAATACAATATTTAGTGTCTCGATTTCCTCCTTTCATTCCATGTTCCACATCAACATTGTAGGTATTGCAGAATCTTGTATAAAAAGTTTTATTGTATATTATCAAGAACATCGCTTTCATTCGACTTTTTTGGAATGCCGCTGTGAGTTCTGTAGTTGTCTTGTTCATACTTATAATATTGGTTGAATTGTCTCTCTTAAAAGTCTACTATAAGTCGATACATTTAGCGTCTGGTCTGTTCTTGCAAGTTGTAACGAAGTGTTTTGCTTTAGTTTAAATGTTACATATAATTTCTACAGTGATACATTGTAAGCAAACCGGTGTGCAGAGTTACATGAACGGTAAAACTTTTCAAAGTTTCATTATCGTCAGAATCGACATTGGCACCGGCGACGGCGGCGGCGGCAGCGGCACGGGTTACAATGCGTACTTATTAAACTTTCGTTACGTAGCTTTTTTGTATCGAGAGATCGGCTCTCGGCGCATACCTGCGTCCTTCTCGAGTTTACCTGTGCGGGTGTTGTAGCGGGGGAAGCGCGGCAAATGTAGACTTACAAACGCTTAGACTCACAACACATCGATTAGTAGAATACGTATGTTTATGGAAATTGACTTTTAAGTTATTTAATAGATAAATTAATGTAGCTAAATAATATCCTATAGACTAAATATAGTTTGTGTTGGCAGTATTATCACCAATCGAGAGTGTAGTGTAATTTATTATAAAGATCTATTCTGCATTGTAACAAGTCATAATAATATTGTTAGTAATGTGGGTGTGTAGGTAATTTAATTTAAAGATTTAAAATCGTAAAAATCACAATTTGCTACCTATAGTTAATTAATCATACGTATCGAAAATGGTCATATCTGTGAGCGCGTAAGTCTGTAAGGTGCGCAAGCGCAGGTCGGTTTCGAAACCGGGCGCGCCAGTGAGCGATGGAAGGCCGCGACGGCCGGTCGTGTGTGTACAAGTGATGCCGCAGCATGTCCCGTCTGACCCGCGGCTTGCTGCCGGCGGCGCTGCTGCTGTGCTGGCTGTGCGCGGCGGAGGCGGCCCGGGCGGCGCACCGCACGCACCGCCCCACGCACTTGCCGTCCAGGCACCACAAACAATCAGAATTCGTGAAGGGAAAAAGTAAGCCACCCTGTTTTGTTGTTAGTGCAGTGTTCTACGATGGCTTTTATAGCATACTATGTGATACTTGATAGAGTAAGTTAATTAAGTTGTGGACCGCGGCGTTACATGTTTACCTGTTGTACGAACCGTAGTAGGTTGATTAGGTGGAGTATGTGTATTGTGCGTGAGTTGTAGTTAAACTGAAAATTTTTGGTTCAACTTGCCTATATTTTTAAGTTTTTGTGTTTTAACAGGATTCATTAATTCATGTGTGCAGACTGTATTACATTGTCTCATAGTTCTTACGTATGTCCTTACTTATAACATAGTTGTGGTTACTCTACAGTTAAAACCATAGTTATAAAAAGAAAGGTGGGAAAAAGCATTATTTTGTCGTTAAACATTACTTTGAAATAATTTAACTGCGTCAAAGGCAAGTAAATAATAGTTTAACAAAACAAATTCACCAGAACTGAAAACAACTAATAGCTTATTTTTCATCTTATTGGCATTGTTGGCACGGAATGCTACATTCGTACGCCTGTGTTGGGAGACCTTTTGATAATGGTGATTTCGTGTCCTGTAACATCGCATCCTTTCACTTAACATCTTTACAGTTCAGTACAAGCTAATCAGCCATACAGTACACAGAGTTATCTCGCACCAACATACATAACCTTGTACAGACGCGAAGCTGGTCGGCCGACGCGCGAGCCACGCCATTAAATATGTAAAAACTTGAACATAAGCACAATACCCTACCCACACGCGAACCAAAAACTAAAACTGAGATAAAAACAGCTTTTTATTCAATCGATGACAGGCTTTTGCCCGCGACTTTACGGCAGTAGATAATGATTTTTCTAGTATTGATGACTCAAAAATTCCTCTTTGTGATGTTTGTATGCGAGGACAGAAGGCCACTACTGGGTTATTGTAATTATACATAATTAATACTAAATAACTCACGAACATTATACCTCATAGGAACCTTTGGAGCCATGCCGCCTACGTCATATTTAGCTGGCGATTTGAACTGTAAATGTATCATAGTAAATTAATAGATTCGTATTTTGCTAGAAATTTCCTATTACAAAATATCCAAGGGAGCTTAATGTAGGTTATTTAAAGCGAACTTAGTTTTGTGAAAATATTGTTTAAAACTTTCACTGATGTACGGAATTCGACAGAGACTAAGCAAAACTATGACAAAGCAGCCTGTGTTCGTTTTATAAACTTCGCCCTAAGTATTTCTGTGGTATCAACGTTTGTAAGGGGTTCAAAGCATAATACACTTTGTCTATAAGGTATTACGAATACAATTGCCGCAGACGGCGGTAATAGTATCAGTAATACTGTAATAATCTCTGGCGACTGGTACTAGAATATAGACGTACCTATGAACATTATTTTCTACTAAAATAAAGATTTGTTTAACCGCGCCGACACTGTATTTGTTTTCGTTTTTCAAAAAGGCAATAAGTAAAAACGAAGCATAGCGCTCCATCAAATAAGAGCAAAGCTCTGTGCTAAGTGTATTTTTTTCCAAATAGATATCTGCTAATATAAACTCGCCTCAATAATTTGTTTCAGAGAAATAAAACCACAATTTAGATTGAAAATTATATGTAATGATAATTATTTTTAATTACGTTTGTGTGAAAAGGTAGTATATTGACAGCTTATGGACCTGCGTAACTAACTAATGTTAAAGTTTTCCATTTTGCACGTTAAGCGCTTACATTTGCGAGATACATTAGATACCTACGCTATAATCTCAACTCCCACCTAATCTCAACACAATGTATTTACCGCATCGATCGTTCAATTCTTATAAAGGAACCTACTTGTAAAAGTACAACACAAAAAGCCTCCATTGTCTAGACGCTCTGTAGGTATTATCAGCAATGCATTTTATTTTTTAACGAGAATCAGAGTTCGTCGATTACACATACACTTTTTACTGTTAGCAACATATATATATACAAAATCTTTTCCAGTTCGAAGTTTTCATTGAAAACGCTGCATTCCTTAAAATAGTATCACGTTTCAGTCACGTCAGCGATCCCTTACAACGTTCTATGAAATAACTTTTTTACAGTAAAAACTTCCTCAATCTCTTGAAAACTATCAACATTACACTACTTAAATATCATTGATGGTCAAATTCATTAAAAGAGGTCTAAATAAAATATTCATTTAACGAATAGGCTTTTAAATACATTAGATTGAATCGCCATAGTAAAGACTTCAACGATGTGCTTTCACAACTTACACATTCATACAAGCTGTACTCGGAGTTTGTCCCGTTCCCTCGGGAACTTCTGGGCAGGTTATGGCCTATGTGTTATTCCGATGTACAGGTTACATTATTGTAAAGTTTTATTATAATCAGTTCAGTACTTGTTGCTTGAAAGAGTAACAAACATTCATCCATAAAAACAAACCTTCGAGCTTAGCATGGAAGGAAGTTATGTTGTATTAAGTTATGACATTTAGAATAGCTGTAATTGATGACAAAAACAAAAATACAAAACATGCCCTAGTGAAGAGTTAAGTTGCACACATGTTGAACTTATTAATACTAAGTAGATACAACTGCACTGAGAAAATTACCCAATAGACAGCAGAGGTTAATACACATATAATCGGTGGTAAGTAAATAGTACCAGTAATATCTTTCAGTTAATACCTTCAACAGTTTTTTGCTATTAGTTATTTTGTCCTAACAAATGTCTAGACAAGTAAATACTACATTCTGTATGTAAAGCATTTCTACATAATCCCACAACGGCATATGACTGCATTATTGATCCTTCTTACAAAACTTGAATTTAGAAAACGTGCGTAATACTTGCGATAAACCATACCTCTCGCTCAATAACTGCCCTTGATGCAACTGTATTCAACGATTGGGACCTAATACACGGAGGCATACTAATATACAGTCTGTTAGGCAATCTTTATGAAACGAGTAATGTATGGCGAGTGAGTCGTGGAGTCGACTTTGGCTCGTGTGGTGGTTTTATCCGAACCGGTTCCTAGGCTGGCTGCAGCAATGCAAGTGCCCGAACAAAAACATCTCGCAACCACCACCAGTGACCGAGCTCTGCTCAGAACGCAACGAAGTTTTATGGCAGGAAAATCGTACCTGTACTCGTACATAAAGTGTATATTTAATTATTCGAGAATACGCAATTTATGTTATGTTGTTATCTGTTAATATGGTATTTCGGGAGAATATATGACAATATGACAGTACAAATAGTTTAATAATGGATTTATACATACATTCAGTAAACCGTTCTTCCAACTGTAAAAAACGCAATAGTGACGGCCCAGAAAGTTCAACACTTGTGTATTTAAGTACAATAATATTAAAACATTGCACATTTTCTAACGCATGTGTCAATGGTGGTTCCACGAGAATAACAGAGCGTTACAGCTCTCAATACTATCATGTGTGTGATCACAGTAATTGGGGCATAGTCCGGTCACCACGCCGCCGCCGCCGCCGCCACAGTCCCCGCTCTGCGGCCCACTCGGCTCGCGACCAATGTTGTATCATGCAATGCAAAATCCTATACCTTACCCACACATCCTTTGTAAGCATAGCATTATTATAAACTTGCAAGTTGACGCATGCGGTACTGACTCGTTTCATAACTATAACAAGAATTTTATGCTTTTAATACACAAATCGATTACTTGTTAGAACATTTTATTCAAATGCGTACATACGTGCGTATGTGCTGTTATGAATTAATTCACGGCCGACAGTAATGTCGAAGTAGTCAAATGACCACAAAGACAATACTCTATCATAGTGGAATGAAATACAAGATGAAAACATTTTTGTGCAAACGTGGCGCAAAGCAAGTATTTGTAAGTCGTAACTTTTCATAGTCGTGTAGTAAATTTGAAAAGCAGGTACCTGTAGTCGGGTGCACCTTGTCAGCCGCCCGCGCTCTGTCCAACGTCTATTATTCATCTCCGTGACAAAGAAAAAACCTTTTGCGTCTCAAAAGATGAGACTTTAAATTCGAACAATTCGGATAAAAGGTGTGTCGAAAACCTCTGGGCTTAGTGAAAAATAAACAAAGGGAAGCTTTTATTCTTATTTACAACAAAAATGGTGAACATCACTGCGTACCACTTTGCTGAGTCGAGTGCTGAGCCACTCACTCCGCACAGACACGACAGATTGATACTCGCCGCTATCAAACCAACTCTACAGATAGAAAAATAATACAAAAACTAGGATCGGCCTCGATTGCCAATCTTGTCTTGCAAAACATCCTAAGTTGTATCTAAAGAAGTGACGTGTATTCTTTCAAAACTACTGTCACTTTGCATATCAATGTGGATGCAATTTAAATTAAACGACTGAGGGTTTTCTATTTTAACCTAAATTATTTTATTGTTAATTTGTCCGATGAAATAACTTTGGGGTAGCACATACTTATTTCATAGTAATTACATTACGACACTAATTCGTTTTATTTCTCTTTCCAGTATGCATCGGAACCAACGGCCGCATGTCTGTACCGTCGAACAGAAACACGCACTATCGAAACCTACGAGACCGTTTCACAAACTGCACTTACGTCGATGGAAACTTGGAACTGACATGGCTACAGAACGACACAATGGATCTTTCCTTTCTGAAATACATTCGAGAGGTTACAGGATATGTCCTAATCTCGCATGTTAACGTTAGGCGAATTATATTGCCTAGGTTACAAATAATTAGAGGTAGAACATTGTTCAAGCTGAATGTACGGGACGAGGAGTTCGCCTTGATGGTGACCATGTCTTCAGCAGACACTCTGGAACTACCAGCTCTCCGTGACGTCCTGCGTGGTAGCGTTGGAATTTATAATAATTACAATTTGTGCCATGTCAAGACGATCAACTGGGATGAGATAATAACTGGCGTCAATGCAACGTATGTGTATGTTTATAACTTTACTGTGCCAGAGAGAGAGTGCACTCGTTGCCATGAGAAATGCGAAGCAGGCTGCTGGGGTGATGGCCCTCAGAATTGTCAGAAATTCTCCAAAATTATTTGCAGCCCTCAATGTGCGCAAGGACGTTGCTTCGGGCCCAACCCTAGAGATTGCTGCAACACATTTTGCGCCGGCGGCTGCCACGGCCCCTTAGCCAACCAATGCCTAGCGTGCCGCAACTTTTACGACGAAGGAACCTGTTCTCAAGAATGTCCACCGATGCAAATCTATAATCCGACTACATATTCATGGGAGCCTAATCCTAACGGCAAATATGCCTATGGCGCAACATGCGTCCGGAACTGTCCTGAACATCTACTGAAAGATAATGGGGCGTGTGTCAGAAGTTGTCCACCAAACAAAACGGAGGTCAACGGAGAATGCATACCCTGTAATGTCACATGTCCGAAAACATGTAGAAACGACAAAAGCATACATTCGGGTAACATTGACAGCTTCAAAGACTGCACTATCATAGACGGCTCCATTGTTATATTACAAAGTACCTTCACTGGATATCAGCAAGTAAACAATGATTACTCATTTGGTGAGAGATATCCAGAGATGGATCCATCAAAGCTTGAGGTATTTAGCACAGTTCGCGAGGTTACCGGCCACATAAATATACAAGGCCACCACCCCAACTTTACCAGTCTTTCATATTTTCGTAATTTAGAAGTGATTGGTGGACGACAGCTTCTAGAGAATCTCTTCGCTTCTCTTTACATAGTACAAACATCACTGAAGACTTTGGGCCTGAAGTCACTGAGGCACATTAACTCTGGCACAATCGCCATAGTTGAGAACAGAAATCTGTGCTTCGCTGATCAGATTGCTTGGAACAAACTTGTCAAATCACAAACTCATAAACAAATAATTGAGAAAAATGAAGATCAAAAAACATGTGGTGAGTTAGCATTGCGATTACTTTGCGTAATTATTGAGGATCCTCAAATTTGAATACTTAGATATACATTGCTGTGTTCCTTTTCATACATGCGAATTTTGTTCATATTATGCCAAAGCGAATTATTTCTTGTTTAAATAATTTACATACACACAACTAACTTTACTAACAACATACATTTTCACAAGCATAGCGATTTGACATTATTTTCGACTATTGTGTTTAAACATAAATTTCTCAACAGAAAAGCTCAACATGGTTTGTGATCCTGAGTGTTCTAACGATGGCTGTTGGGGTCCGGGACCCGACCAGTGTATGTCCTGCGAAAACTTCAAATTCGGCGAAATCTGTCTACGCAACTGCAGTGTACAACCTGGGTATGTATTCTAGCCTTCATAAAAGCATATTTCATTCAATTTAAATCTAACCGCTTTACGCTATTTAAAATAATTATATACGGATTACTTAGGTACATCCTATTTTGTCCACTTCACATGTTGTAAATTTCCTGAACGTTAGAAAATAACAGTGATCGATATATTTCTGATTGGTAAGACATCTAATGTACCAAAGTCCTATTCCGATACATGAAAACACAACTTAACGATAATTTTGTTTTTCATTACAGTTTGTACAAGGCGGGACCGAACACCTGTGAAAAATGCGACCCTGAATGCGTCGATGGCTGCGTAGGACCTGGACCAGCTAATTGTACAAAATGTAGACGAGCTAAAGATGGGCCATACTGCGTGGCCCAATGTCCCGAAGCTCGCTTCCAGGCTGAGAACGGTACTTGTCTGCCGTGTCATCCAAACTGCGAACTTGGTTGTACTGGTCCCGAAAACACTGTCGGTGAAGGAGCTTGTAACTCTTGTAGACAGGCCATCATCAGCGTTGAAGCTACCGTAGAAAGCTGCCTACAACAAAATGAGACATGCCCAGACGGTTACTACAACGAGTGGGTCGGCAACGTGAAATCCCTTGAAGGTAAAGTGAAATTCGTCTGCCGAAGATGTCATCCCTTGTGCAAGAAATGCACTGGCTTTGGCATTCATGAACAATGTCAAGAGTGCAACGGATTCAAACGAGGAGATCAATGCGACCACGAATGCCCCAAAGACCATTTCACAGATGAAGTGAGCAAGACCTGCACTCCGTGCCATCATGAATGCCGTGGTTGTGTGGGTCCTGAGTCAACGGACTGCATTAGATGTGTGAATTTTAAAATATTTCTCAATGAGTCTAATTCTATAGACCAGACCCCAATATTCAATTGCACAGACTCTTGCCCTGATCACATGCCTCATAAAATATTTTTCGACGAGCAATTACAAAATCCGATAGATGAACCATATTGTTCAGAATCACCCAGCAATCTTCCTTCTACAGTGACAGCAAAAATACCAACGGTACTAGTGATAGTGGTAGTATTTGCATTCGTTCTTCTGGTCATATTGGGAATAGTTGTATATACTTTTAGACAGAAAGCAAAAGCAAAGAAAGAAGCTGTGAAAATGACCATGGTCTTAACAGGGTGTGAAGATAATGAGCCTTTACGACCCACAAATGTCAAACCGAATTTGGCTAAGTTGCGAATTGTTAAAGAAGGAGAACTTCGTAGAGGAGGTATGCTTGGGTTTGGTGCATTCGGCAAAGTCTACAAAGGTGTTTGGGTACCAGAAGGCGAAAATGTCAAAATACCTGTGGCTATAAAGGTACTGAAAGAAGGAACAGGGGCAAATACGAGTAAAGAATTTTTAGAGGAAGCGTATATAATGGCTAGTGTAGAACATCCAAACTTGCTACAATTGCTTGCAGTGTGTATGACAAATCAGATGATGTTAATCACACAATTAATGCCACTGGGATGTTTACTTGACTACGTCAGATCACATAAAGAGAAAATAGGATCAAAAGCATTCTTGAACTGGTGCACACAAATTGCTAGAGGCATGTCGTACTTAGAAGAGAAAAGATTGGTCCACAGAGACCTCGCAGCACGAAACGTTTTAGTACAAACGCCAAATTGCGTAAAAATAACCGATTTTGGTTTGGCGAAACTTTTAGATATTAATGAAGACGAGTACAAAGCTGCTGGCGGCAGGATGCCAATCAAATGGTTGGCTCTCGAATGTATACAGCACCGTATTTTCACCCACAAGAGTGATGTTTGGGCATTCGGTGTTACAATTTGGGAAATTCTGAGTTACGGCGCCCGACCGTACGAGAACATACCCGCTTTGAAAGTTCCAGAATTGATTGAGAACGGGTTGAAATTACCCCAACCATCAATATGCACATTGGATATTTATTGCATAATGGTATCATGTTGGATGTTGGACGCTGATAGCAGACCAACGTTCAAACAGCTGGCCGACACGTTCGCCGAGATGGCGCGCGACCCTGGCCGGTATCTCGTTATCCCGGGAGACAAGTTCATGCGCTTACCGTCGTATTCGACGCAGGTGAGTTATTTTACGTCACATTACATTTAAGCTGCTTCCATATTACTCGTAACCTAAATACAACCCTGAAACTTACTGATTTATCATCCTTTTGTAGCATCATGTTGTCAAGACTTTGAATGTAATTGCTGAATAAAATTATTTGGCTCCTGGAAAACTAAGACATTAAAGGTTGATTCAATTCTTTAACATTTTAATTTCTGACAGGTTATACTGTAACTTGTTTCTTAATTTGTGCAGTTTAAAATATAACACATCATAAGAAGGCACATATGTGTTACCTACATTACCTACATATTTTACAACAATTTTTAATATTGCTTTCAGGACGAAAAAGAAATGATTCGAAATTTATCATCAGCAATGGAAGGACCAGAATCGTTAGTAGAAGCCGATGAGTATCTGCAGCCCAAGTTTGAGGCTGTACCTGGAACAGCGACTACCAACTCCATGATGAGCGCCGGGATATCACAGTCTCAAACGAGTTCTTTGAAACCTTGTACTTCTTCATCGTGGGCAAACAATGGGCCAAGTCCAGATTGCCTCACTTGTGACAGTACCAATAAACCAGATAATTGGGACGAGAGAAGAACAAACCAACATCAGGTACCAGATGGTGCGGAACATCGACACTACTATAACAACGGTGTCAGTGCTTCAGATAGCTCTAACTCACGCTACTGTAGCGATCCTATGAAATCATCGGACGCTAACTTCGACACCATGTCTAAAGTCAAAGAGGCCCAAGTTGGCAATCTCAAACTGAATTTGCCTCTGGACGAGGACGATTACTTGATGCCCTCTCCTCAGCATAACCAAAACGCTTCGGCATATATGGACCTTATAGGAGAGAATGCGGAAGGTGTAGAGGTAAAGGATGTCAGATTCAACGGGTTTGTTGCCCTGGGAGCGAAACGCTGCGTTGACAATCCCGAATATTTGATGTCGGAGGAGAGCGTGCCGACCCAGACAGTGGGTATCCCAGTAGAGGGGAGTGAGATCGAAGAGCCGAGCGGAGCGGCGAGCGTCGCGCCCGCCGGCTTCCTGCCGCAGCGCTCCGTGGAGGAGGAGTCCATGTCCGACCACGAGTACTACAACGACCTGCAGCGCGAGTTACAACCTCTGCGGAGGAATGAAACGACAGTTTGAAACAGGTGTCATGTGTGTGTGTGGAAATTGATCTCTCTCTATTGACTCACTTGATTTACTTAATACAGCGCACGCGCCTGCGCCCACAGTGCCATTGGTGTGACGGCTAGTGTTAGATTGTTGATATCTTTTCACTAATTCTATATGAATTGTAATTGATTCTACTTGTTAAATCTTTCTATTCTATAAATGTAAAAAAATATCTACCTATGTAAACTATCGAATAAACCTACTGAGGATGCGTAGTTTTCTACAGGCACTTTGGTAGGTCTTAACAAACTATAAATTAATTTATTATTTTAGTATAGGGTTGGCTATGTCAATGTGTTATAAATGGATTAGTGTAAATTAGTTAAGTGCTGTTATTCTAATTTTAAACTGTGATAATTAGTTTAATGATAACGTTAGGAGACGCATGGAATTTAATGACAATGACTTATATATCGCACAAAGTTTGTTATTATTAGCAAAAGAGTCTACGGACGCGGCATCCTCTCCAAGCAGACGTGAACGTTTCCCCGAGGAGCCGACCGCGCCTACAGGTCTACGTACCCTTGATATGCACTTTAGCACTGAGTATGATCTGCTATACAGAAATTAGACCTGCTATTTTATATGTATAACGTATAACTTTAACCTACTTTTGTTTGACGTACTTGATGTAAAAAAATTATAGTATTCCTGTTGATGTGTTATATAAACAGCAACGACCAGTACTGAGCTACCTACTAATTGTACTATGTGTACCCTTCTACCTTCAAAAGTAGGTAATACCTACCTACTGTATTCCTAATGTATTGACATTTATTATTTTCCTTATCTTATAAAGCTATTAGAAGCAGCATCAGTGAAGGTATCTTGTTCGAGACTGAATAACGGATATTATGATTAACAAACAGTTGTGTACTTACGTACTTAGTACCAAACGACATTCGTCGGTACGGTACGTCTTGCCAATAATTATGGGACCAGTTATATTATACATACATACATTTCCACGCGCTAGAAAATTAACTTACTGCGTATAAATATTACCTGCCTATATGTATAATATTTAAGAGAAAATGTAAAATTGCAGCTTTCAAATTTCTTTTACTGTCTTTAAAGCGCAAATATTTATAGTTGGTGTAAGTGTGAATCATGTTTATTATTTATGAAAATACAATTTAGAAGAAAATTGCGTCGTTCGCCGCACGGTGATCGCCTAACAACCCCTCATATGCCATGTAATTGTAAATAAGTACTTAGATAATATTATAAAAAAAACTATGCTTAAATTAATGTAAATAGAAATATAATTTTAAATACGACAGATATTTTGTAATTTTTAGAGTGTTATGGAAGCAATCAATGCTACAAATAAAAACTATCGAATAACAGTTCTTCTTATTATTTATTTTCAAATGATCCTGTGACACTGTTTAATGGTTTTTTTTTCTAAAGATGAGTAATTTTTCGATGAAGATGTTGTAGTTCACCCCATTTACACTCTTTCTTTACAATTAAATACTGAGGTAACTTTTTGCAGTGTACTAGATATTTATACCACACTAGTGGACGCGCCGCGATTTAATTCGCGTAGTTTCAGTATGTGGTACAAACTACAACACCCTCTATATAGCGTCACGTCCGACAGGATCGGGATAAAAAGTATCCCATGTCCGTCTCGTGGTTCTAAGCTACATCCCCGCTAATTTTCAACCAAAACGGTTCAGACGTTCTTGAGTTAGTTGTGTAAGTAACACGACTTTCTTTTATTAATATACATAGATTAGCCGAAAGTTACAGTGGGCCTATTTTTCCCATTGTTGTTTGAAGAATATTTTTTAAGCTGGTAATTCGATACAATATGACATTCACCCTTTTACTGTCAGGAGGGTAAAATACCAATAGGGAATAGGGGATGAAAGTTTGAATGGATAGGTAGTTTGTGGGTTTCAAATATATGCATTATTTATTTTATGTGCTTATACAACAACTACGAAAATATTAACCTCTGAAAAAGCTATAAGAAGGCAAACGGCAACGGGGCTTATCGTCAGATACCAACAAGAGACTTGGAGAAACACGGCATACTATGCAATGAAATATACATTTTATTTTTATTTTTTTCATTTACTTCTTAATTGTAGGCGGTGTAATGGTGAAACCATCTAGTGGACCGCTCTGTTACGAAAAGCGACTGACTCATCGATTCTTGGGTGCCTACTTCATGTATTATTTTACCTACATCTTCGTAATCTATACCAATATTATAAAGAGGAAAGGTTTGTTTGAATTGAATAGGCTGCGAAACTGCTGAACAGATTTGAAAAATTCTTTCACTGTTGGAAAGCTACCTACATTATTCCCGAGTATAATGTAGGTAGCTATATTTTATCCCCAAATTCCCGCGTAAACGAAAAACGCGAGTAACACCGCGCGGTACAACTAGTTATTTATAAGAAACTAGTTGACTCGACAGACGTTGTTCTGTCTTAACTATTAATATGAATATAAAATTAGTGTAACCTTCAGGGTGGCCTGCGCCCAGCAGTGAATGTCATTAATAAGCACAAGAAAGGAAGAAATAGCAAAATCGGTCTACCCGTTCTGGAGCTATAACATTACAACGAAAAGTGGCATTGATTTTTATATATTTAGATAGAAGATATGCACGCATATAACATCGAAACGTTTAAATTAAAATAAAAAAATGAACTTCCTACATGTTTGAGATAAAAATTCAAGTTTATTCCCACAGTACCGGAAAAACCGACCAAGAGTGCAAGAGTTTCAGTGAGACAAAGTATGTCTTATGAAAGAAAAAGGGACTCCCACTGCTGGGCACAGGCCACGCCTAAGATATTCAATATTAATTAGTTTAAGACAGGACAACGTCTGTCGAATCCCACTTAGTCTTATTATATAAAATCAAAGCCACTTTTCGTTGTCACGGCATAACTCCGGAACGGAAGGACCGTTTTTGCTAAATTCTTTCTTTGTCGTGCTTATTAACGACAGCGAAGTTCTTATGAAACAAAAAAGTCATCCACTGCTGGGCCAAGGCCCACCGTAGATATTAATAGTCTAAGACAGGACCACTTTGTCGAGTTCACATAGTCTATTATATCCAAAATCAATGCCATTTTGTTGTAATGTTAATAACTCCGGAAAGGGTGGACCGATTTCGCTAATTTCTTCCTTTGTTGTCGCTCACTAATGACAGCAGAAGGTTCTTATGAAAGAAAAAAATGACATCCACTGCTGGGCACAGGCCACTCTGGATATAGTCAAGACAGGACAACGTCTGTCGAGTCCACTAGTCTATTATATAAAAACAAAGCCACTTTTCGTTGTCATGGCATAACTTCGGAACGGGTGGACCGATTACGCTAATTCTTTCTTTGTTGTGCTTATTAATGACGCAGCATTATGGAGTACTGTAGAACTGTGTGGCAGCCTCACTATGCAACTCACACCTTAAGTCTTGAACGAGTTCAAAAACGGCCCATGTGGTATCTAGCATACTGCTCTGGTCTTTCGAAAAATCTAAACGTAAACTACAACATTATAATATACCTACCCTCGATAAGATCAAGACACGATATGCTGGACCTAATGTTTTTACATAAATTGATAAATCATAAAAGAAATAGTCTCCAGCTATTGAAAAAAATCAATTTCAGAGTTCCTTACTTACCTTACCCACGTCATAAAATTACTCCATTGTGCCCGCCCATCCGGCGAACAGTGTTTGGTTCCAACTCACCCGTCCCGAGATTGTGCAAACTATTAAACCACTACAGTACTGAGATAGACATCAACCATGACTCTGAACTCATATTTAAAAGAAAATTGTAAAGATACTAGAAAATTAGTGAGACAAATTCACATGTCGTATAACATGATCATACCATTACTATTTTTTTAATATAAACCCAACATAAAATTGTTAACACTCACTAAAACTTTATTTTTACTTTTTGCATGTGGTGTTCACCTATAATTAGTCGTACATTTTAATTTATGTATTAACATCATTATATCTACGTAAGCATTAATGTAACCTCTGTTGGTGATCCAAATAAATAAATAAATGACAGCAGAAGGTTCTTATGAAAGAAAAAATGACATCCACTCCTGGGAATACGCCACCATATTAATAGTTAAGACAGGACAACGTCCGTCGAGTCCACTAGTCTATATATATAAAAGAAAGTCGTGATTTATAACTCAAGAACGGCTGAACCGATTTGGTTGAAAATTAGTGGGGAGGTAGCTTAGAGCCGGGAAACGGACATAGGATACTTTTTACCCCGATCATGTTGGTCGCGTCGCTATATAGAGGGTGTTATAGTTTGTATGAAATACTATATTACTAGTGGACGCCCCGCGATTTCATTCGCGTAGTTTAGTAGTAGGTACCTATATTTCAAGCGTCTAACTTGAGCGGTTTACGTTTTTCATACAAAAGTATTTTCCCGTTAATTCCCGTCCCATGGGAATTTCTGGAACTCCTTTCATTGTGCACCCCTACGGTAGGGCTGACCCCTACGGTACCCCTAGGGCGGTTAGGCTGTGCGTTGATATGTCTGTCAGTCAGTTTCTCCTTTTATGTATTTAGATAAAACAAAGTCGCCTCCCGCTGTCTGTCCCTATGTATGCTTAGGATTTGATTTTTAAAACTACGAAACAGAATTGAATGCGGTTTTCTTTAGTAGATAGAGTGATTTTTGAGGAAGGTTTATATGTATAAAATAATGTTAAATTACGGATGAGTGAGAGTATTATAAACGTAAGAGTAAACAAATATAGTCAGAATGCTCCGAACTGCTAAGCTATCAGGAGTTACACGTGTTATTGTAGTCAACCATAAAAGATAGACATATGTTGTTGCGGGATATATTTTAGACAATTTTATGTAGAATATTTCCGTCATAAATGATTTGTATGTAACTTTAACCATTAAGGCTGCACACGCGACGGAAGCTTAAAAATAGAGTAACTTCTCCCGTTTTCCCAAAATTTCCCTTCACTACTCTGCTTCTATTGATTGTAGCGTGATGAAAAGTATACTATAACCTGCCCAGGAGTATGAATAATAATTGTACCAAGTTTCGTCAAAATGCGTCAAGTCATTTTTGTTTCTAAGGAACATACAGACAGACATACACAAATTTTACTGATTGCCTTTTTGGAATCAGTATCGATCACTAAAGTTATTTTTGATTTTTTTTGTGTGGCTGCCGTGCCCAAGAAGAAAAGTCAGAGCTTCTTTTATTACTGATTCAGGTGAGCTTATCGTTGTGATGTGTTATTAAATGCATTCTTGTGCATTCTACATTTTTTTAATAACTTATTCCTTCATTTACGTAGGTACGAAATTGAAGGTATTCCCTCTCAAGTACTTACATTTTTTCTGCCCCTCAACTATTTGATTTTGGAATTAAATTCATATGTCAGCCCACTAACGACAACTGCTCACACAATGCTGACACAATGCGCGCCGCAACTGTCCGTTCCGTGGTTTCCTCCGCCAAAATGCCCCGTCTTAGCTAGACCATCGGGCGATTTATCATCCATCAAACCTGCGACCTGATCGTCGCTGCCTTTGGCTCTTCTGCGGATCTGTTCAATCTATTTTTTATTCGATTGCGCAGTGAAATTCACAGCTCGTTCCATTGCTGACTGAGTCTTTAAGCCTCCTTGTGAGCCCCACAGTCAGCGGCCACGTCTTAGATCCGTAAGTCATCGCAAGTGCAACACAGTTGGATAAATAGTTACGTCTTCGGGCACTGCGGTATTTTGGACGAGAAGTTCTCACGCATTTTCCGGAGATTCATTCATTTTTAGAGTTACCGAAGCCTTTATGGAAGGAAAATAAACATTTCCGTAGTAACTTATCTACATTTTTAGTATCGGCAAATAGTAGGTAGTAGTTAAAGCGTCTGCGACCTAGTGATTAGTTTGAATTTGCAATCGAGCTCGAGACTTGCTATACCTACAGGCGTGTAAACCCTTTTTCCGAGCCTATGACACTACACTACGGAACGCTCATGCACAAGTTCCAGCACGACAAGGCGTGTGCACGTTAAATATACGCTTGGTGAACCGTGGGCATCTGCTTAACAAGTGCCTCAGCCTACTGAAAGTGAGAACATAACATATTTAGTTACTACCAAGTAATGCGATTAATCAACAGATGTTTTGATATACATACAGGACACTAATTCATTTTGTGGGTGTGACGGTAAACAAAAAAACATTGTATTTATATAAAATATATTTATTATAAGAAATGGACATTACAAAATGGACATTACAAAATATGTAAATCCAAACGTATAATAAAATGAAATTTACGATAGCATAATGTAAATCCTAATGGACGGATATGTTAATAAATATGCTGCTCTAAAATGATTAATACCATTGTTTTCAAACTGACTATAGCTAAGGCTGGGACTAAAGCTAGTTTTAAAGCAGTCTTACTGCGAAAATGTACCTGGAGATAGAAGACATTAGAAGAATAGAGAATGACAAAAACATTGGATTACTTACCTACATAGACTATGGGTAGGTATGTACTGAAATTACTTTAGACGACAATACCAAAAGTTTATGAAGCAAATAGTTAAACAGTTGTTACAGTGTTATTGTTTCATACCTTTTGTCCGAATTTCGTTGCCATATCTATTAAGAAGTAAGCAAATAAGGCAATAAAGTAGAAAACATCACTTGTAGGTACATTTTCCAAACGTTACACACTATCGCTAACGAAACGAACGTCATATTCAAGTAAGGAACCTTTAAGTCCGAGAAGACGTGACTGTTTTTTTAATCCTTGCCAGTTCTTTTAAGTTACGAACAAGTGCCTAGCTTCTGTAGTACTGTTATTTTGTCCGGTGATTAATTAAAATATACGACATTTGGTGGTTTATAGTCACAAATGAACATAGCATCAGTTATAATAGGCTCAGAATTAAAATTGACCTTCTTCTGTACGAGTTAAGATTGACTGCTGTTTAGCATCGAACAAAGTTAACCGAACTAATGAGACTCTTATGTGTCGCAAGACAATATGAAGACTCTTACTCCGCAATACTGGAAATTCTGACAATAAACT
>SJJU01000641.1:0-42693 GCA_012932125.1 Conopomorpha cramerella | reverse complement strand
TATTATAATACACATAAGAATTGTTTTACAGTAAAATCAATTTGCCGTTTAAGACCACAATTGCAAATATACATTCAATAGGTAGATTCAAAACGAACATTTTACCATGGTATTAATAAGGTATATCATACCTTCTTCTGCTTCATAAATTCACTACAAATAATCATAAAGTCTTAGTGCAACATAAACACGTAGTTCGATCAACGTCTGTTCTATCGAAGACACCTGCCTGCCCACTACCTACCACAGCATTCAGCTGTAACTTTATCGCAACCCTACCCATATTTACGTACAGTCAGCTAAGAAAATAGTCTATTACTTTTTATTACACTTCCCGGGATGTATCCGGCTATCAAGCATTTGTTAAATTACTATTAAGTCATATTTATCTAAAGTATACTTAGAAGTAAGCCCTGACAATTTGAAAAGATGCCAGTTTCTTCCAGGTTCTTCCGGTCAGTAAAAGAAATTAATTGGAACCGGGGGTGTTTACTTTTGTTTTTAAAATCATACATGACTTTCATCAAGCTTTGTGTTATACTACTGTATATCTGTATGTAACAACAGTTATAACGATGAAGAAATAAACTATTTGATCTAATTTGATTTGTGTCACCAAAACATCTATAAGGTAGAGTTGTTATACTGCAACGAGTGAAAAACTTACGGTAAACTAGATTTTGAAAGGCCCGTTGGTGTAGTGCTCAGCTTGTCTGCCTCTATTCCTTAAGGTCGTGGGTTCGTTTCCCACCGCTGACAGGTACTTGGATGATGAGCTTTTAAGTTCATGTTGGATGAGTCTGGGTTTTATATTTACATAAGTATGTATTTAAAAGGAAAAAATAATAATTAAAGTAAGTATAAGTATAGTTGTCTGAATTCCATAACACAAGTGCTTTAGCTACTTAACATGGGATGAAGGCAATGTGTGTGTTGTTGCAAAATGTTTATTTATTTATTTATTCTAAGCCGACTGTACTTAGCTGGACAGGTCTGGTCATAACATATCGCAACCAATCGAGGCTTCCAAGAGATGACTATCGTCCGTCAGTCAATAACCCGACACTTCTCTATATAGGTAAGCTTTCAAGCCGATAAGTATAAATTCCTAATAGAGTTTCTTTCTAGAGGCACTTTAATGTGCTGTTTTAAAGTATGAACACAGTGTTCCGACGTTGAAGCGAGTTTATGAAATACCAGTTGGAGCTTTGAGATTGTATTCGAGTAGCTTTTAAGCGACTTCAAAAAGGGAGGTTTTTCAATTCGAACTGGAAAATATTTTTTTGTTTGTTTGTGTGGAGAATTTCGTCGTTGAATAAACTGATATTGATGTTTTTTTTGGGCAAAGAAGTTATTTCAAAGATGGTCCTATCCCAGAACAGATCAATCGAGGGGAACCTTAAAAAACGTAAGAGCGACTTGTACTGGTCAAAGTATAATAATTAGCACCGAAACTTTTGTTATAGTCCTTAGTTACGCACCGCGGTTTCACCCGCGTAATTTCAGTAATTCACACAAACTTTAACTCCGGATTGAGCAAAGCTTATTGTTTCGATGCCTAGAAAACCTGTTGCGTACCTTTTTATGTAGCATCTTTTTTTTAAATATAGTGAACAAGTGTTTGACCACCATCTGCCTGATGTTAAGCAGCGATGTGGTCTACGATAGAGCACACTTATCCATTAGGTACCTATCAACTTATTATTAACGTGACCTAAAGAACTTCAGACTGTACTGCACAGAAAACACGGACTCCGGCAAGTCATTCCATATCCTGGCACTCGTTCGCACTATAAAAGTACACGCAATGCTTTCACCATTGTATTCCATTATTTTATATTAATGTCAACTTTACTCATGTCTAATTGTAAATCAGTATTAATATTGTTTTTTTTTCCAACGCCAACACTGCCTTGTCATTTTATAACAAAGAGACGTTTCCAACTTTCCACGGTTAACCAAAATTCGGAATAAAATATAGCTTTTATTTTATTCTGATATATTAATGTAAAGTTTCATTGAAAATCGTTTTTCTGTCCGTCAATCCGTTGAGGGAAAGAGTCACAGAGAAATATCCAAACATTGCATTTAAAAAATATTGATGCGATAAATTGATGCAAAAGCGAGGTAGGTCTACCTTTCGTGTTTCTCATAAATAATATACCTCGGTATAAATAACACTACCCATTCGAATTCTTGAGAGAACATAAATTTCAAGACACGTTTACCTATGAACTATTAAATTCCCACATTTTGCACAGACAAGTGCATCATTTATCAGATTAAAGCATCAATGTCCGATTCTCGGTAAAATTCACATCTTTTCACGACGTAATTGGACACGCTTGTGTCCGTTACTCTATGCCTTCTAAGATAAGCCTTCGCTTAGTATCAAACGTTCTTATTACCTAGGTCATAAGGCAGGTTTACTCCAACAAGATAACATCTCACCATGGAGGCCTAATGGGCATGACTTTGATATTTGGTTTTTAGCGTAACTATAGGATTAACAAATTACTATACTATAGCGAAATTATTGACAGTTGAATCCCGTAAAAGTAAAAATGTAGTAAGTCCTAAAATAATTTATAGTACATATACTAGCTGACCCGGCAAACGATGTTTTGGCAATATACCTAATTAACAGTGTGTCTCTGCTATTATATGCATCTTACTAATATTATAAATGGGAAAGTGAATTTGTTTGTTTGTTCCGCTTTCACGCCGTAACTACTAAACCGATTGCTTTGAAATTGTAGACATATAGTTACAAGTCCGGTTTAAATCCGGTCCGGTACTTTTCATTCCGGAAAAAAATGATATTCCCGAGGGAAAACAAAAATAATCCTTAATAACCGAATTCCACACGGGCGAAGCCGCGGGCGGAAAGCTAGTTATATTATACATATAAACCTTCCTCTAAAGGTCTAAGCATACCTATATCGGGACAGACACCGGGAGGAGACTTTGTTTTATACTATGTAATGATATCACCCCACTATTGCACTGATGTGGCTTTATTGCGAATATAAATCAGAAATTATTCCGAACCGCAATATTTTATCGAACCTGTTCATCATAAACGAGACACGTCTCGAACTACTTAAAATATTAATTACAACATAGCCATTACGAAGCATCACAAACGATTAATTAACCGGTGAAAATGAATTTGATTTGAGTAATCAAGACTTGAATAAAAAGGTTTCGATTGATTGACAGCGACAGTACAAAATGATATACAAGTATCATATCTTTGTGTTAACTGGCCAGAAGTAATAAGATCAATATGTGTGATAATTATTATTAGTGAAGATATTATTATTATTTTAATTCTAATTTCCGTTTATGATAAAAGTTCGCTTATCGTATTTTTCACATCGCGGATCATAGGGGTATTTTCGATCTTTCATCATCAGCCCCATGACGTCCACTGTTGGACGAGGGCCTCCACCAATGATTTCCATGATCATTTGGGGGAAATGCCAATAATCGCCACGTTTGGCAGGCGGGTTGGCGATCGCAGTGGTGTTGTGGTGTAACTCACAGAGAGCGCTGTTGCCCTTCCTCTGGAGAGCTCCCTCGGTCACCTTTTACGACCTCCACGACGGGAAAAGCTGGGTTGAGGTGGTGACACATGTATTCTATTCGCCGTCAACACTTATGTATGGTTACGATACACTCGATCGAAACCTTACCCATATAATAAAACATAATAAAATAAATATTTCGGTACGAAAACATACATATATCGGGAACATTCGGATTGTCAAGTATTTTGTTAATTTCGAAATGTGCTGTCAAATCAGCCGCCATGTTGGTCATTTTAGCGAAACGTCAACGAGAACGCATGACAAGTCCCCGCGCGTAGCCGGGATTTCTTCTTGTAGGTATATTGTGTGTAAAAGGACCCCGAGCTATGGTCTCAGAAACGTTGTTGAGCTCGTCAATATGAACAACTTTTACTATAACGACAATGCGGGGAAATGAAAAAAAAAATGTGTTCATACAAAGTAGCCAATCACCAACTATGGAGATGAAAAAAAAATTTTTCAGCCCATCGATGTTTCTAAGACCATTGCTCGGGATCTTTTTTACACGCAGTACAATTTCAAAAGTCTCCAAATAAGTTAGCACAGTCTTTCTCGACGACGTAGACCTACTTCTACAATATCACGAATCTTATAGTTGGCAACTACAACAGTGGCAAGCAATACAACTAAAGCACGAAATTACTAGATGAACGTATACATATCTATACGTAGGTATGTTACGTACAGTACGTACTCTAACAAAACGGAACATTCAAACCAAGACGACCTAAAAGCTTTGTAGGTCTATGATCATAAAAGGTACAAATTAGGTATTGTTTACATGTAGTAATGTAGCTAACGAAAATTAAATACATAAGAAATATATTAGGTACTTATAGTAGGTACTTATATAGATGATCGCAATGTACATTTTCCACAACTTTTATTGGTACTTGAAGAACATCGTGGAACATCCGTCTGACCCTTCGTGTGTTTTGAAAACTGACATACATATATTTGTGTCTTGACACTTATGGCTATAGAAATAAGGCGCACAGAATATGTGCGGTTTTCTAACACTTTATCGGACATTGCGTTTCTCACTACGTCTACTTGGCGAGACTATTGTTTGCCTTCTTCACAGTTATGTTCACTGTGATTTCAATTATTCACTTAGGTACTTATGATATTGTGTTCCGCATTTTCTATGGCCATATAAAAGTGTGTGTTATAATATACGAGATAAGTGTCATTTTCAATCAATACTAATTATGTTATTGATATTATGATTGAAGTATTCAGCGTTAAGTATTATTAAGCTTTCATCAAGTTCTCGATAGATTTTATTGGTACACTCAAGGACTTCCCGAGTGTATAACTCTTCCGGTATTTGTAAAAGTACACAAATATGAAAATATTGATAAAATGAGACGACGACTTTACATACTGAATACTTAGTACAGTCGACGATATCGTCGGAGAGAGGAGAGTGTTCTAAGCACATGTTTCGTACTTTCGTATTAAAAGAAGTCTATTTTTCTTTCATAAACTAAAGTTAAACACAATTTAATTAAAAACTAGTGGACGCCTCGCGATTTCATTCGCGCAGTTTCAGTATGTCACAAAAACCCTCTGCTGGACGAGGGCCTCCCCCAATGAGATCCGTCATTTGGGGTGAAATGCCAGTAATCGCCACGCTTGGCAGGCGGGTTGGCGATCGCAGTGGTGTTGTTGGTTTAACTCACAGAGAGCGCTGCTGCCCGTTCTCTGGAGAGCTCCCTCGGTCGTCTCTTACGACCCCCATGACGGAAAAAGTTGGGCTGGGGTGGTGACACATGTATTCTATTCGCCGTCACCACACGGCTAAAAACCCTCTATACAGCGCCACATCTCACAGGATCGAGATAAAGTCCTATGTCCGTCTCCTGGTACCTAGACCTCCCCACCAATTTACAACCACCCGATTCAGCCGTTCTGAATTTCTAAATAGTGTAACTAACACGACTTTCTTTTATACATATAGATATAGTGACAAAATCAAGCTTAAGTTGGTCTTCCGCAAACAATACTTAATGCCTTTTAAAACAATCATGATTACTAGGCAAACACTGCGAAGCAATTATATATAGTGATTTACTGGGTAAGATAAAACACTCACGGTTCATTCACACAGACACATCCTCTGAAGCCTACTTAGTAATCTAGTTAATGGTTAAGGAAATAATGCTCTTATCGCTCTATGACTCCACTAGCAAAAAATACTAGTCAAATATTTTTTTATGTGCGTAAGAAACTAGAAAAAAATGAATTTTTCAATTGCTTCGACAACAACTTAATGTATTTTTAAGTGCGTTTTTAGTGAAAAATCAATAATAATTTCAATAAACATAGACTAGTCTAATTTCTTTGATATTCACATTTTATTCGTGTGAAAAATAGAAAAAAAAATGTGATAAAAATCATCCGAACAAGATAATTGTTTTGTTTTAAATTCACATTTTCCAAAACTACATCGAAATGTAAAGGAAATACATAGGGAACCAATATGAGCCAAGCTACTATCAATATGGATCAGAAAGCCGTTGTCAGAAAATGTTGAAAACCGTTTTTTAACAATTTGAAATCAGAAAAAGTTGAAAACCGTTTTTTAACAATTTGTATGAATTATTTTACTTTTGACTTGCGAATAATGTTTGCAGGTGTGAAGTTTATGTATATGTATGTACTTGCGAATATTTGTGCAAAGTTCTATATCCACAACCGTGGAAGAGGCGAAAAGAAAGGAAATTTGCCTGGATCGTGAGAAATGTGTCCAACACCTATGTGTCTACCCCTCTGGGAAACGGGCGTGACGTATAAATACATATAAGATAAGTATAATTTACTATTCTAACTAGGTATTCAAATGTTTACCTTAACGCGAAGAATTTAAGACTTTTTTTAAGAACTATTGTTTTATTAATTACAGTCCACAAACGGCACGCTCCGTCGTTACTGGAGTAAGAGAGATTTTATGTACTAAGACCTATATTAGAAACCCCGTTCTGTGTGCAGAATAATAAAGAATTGATTATCAAAGGAAAATCATAGCAGCTAATGACTACACATCCGCTACACACTTTTCATTTAGAGTTCGCGCTTCGTCGATTTGGTGTTACGGAAATACCGCAAGTAAGACGTAGAGCAGTGCAGAGCTATTAAAAGAATGAGATACACATACTAATAGTTTGATAGAAATTTCTTTAATCACATTATAATTCATAAATAAAATGTGTCTGTGGTTTGAGAAAGCAGTTTATTCGAAGATAGGAACGTAAAATTCCGAAATAGCATTAGATACAGCCGAGTTAGTTAATACTAGTGGTAATAACAGATATTTAAGCACTGTTCATATTTCAGATACTGGTAATACTACACTAAAACATAAAATACCTAATAAAACAAAAAAGGAGTGTCATCTATAGTATAAAAGTAAATCGCTACATTTATTGTTAAACTCAAACCTCAAGAAGCGCTGAACCAATTTCTCTGATTCTATTTTTGCTGTGCTTATTAAGGTCAGAATGCTTATTACAACATAAAAAAAATAATAAGAAAATCGTAAAAGAATAGTAACTAAAATGTCGAAATTAATATTTATGATTCAGACAGGACAACGTCTGTCGTGTACGCTATTGACAAATAAAACGGCGATTCATTACTATTTTGGAGTGATATTTCTAACTAAGTACTTAAAACAATAATTGAAAAAAAGTTTACTATGAAAATGTATCAAACCAAAGAGACTTTGGGTATCAAGAAGAATCTTAATACACCAAGAATCTTAAGGAATCTCACGAAAAGACGCGGAGTTAATAAACACTTAAGACTCAATAAGCAGCAGCGGAACTAAGCATGTGAAGGAAAACATAATAAAAATTAAAGAAGACCTAACTACCAAAACGAACACAAACATATTTCAAACTCTCACTTGGAACTGTTGGTTACTCTCCGTCTAGCGGAATTCCATAAATCCATTATTAATTTATTAATGAATACATATCTTCTTATACAGCTAAACGAACGGCTTTCTCCACTCCTTGTTACATGAACGCTCCGGTGAACAAGATGGCTGAAAAAATGCTCCAGCAAATAGAGGAGCATTTACAAGTTTACAATGCCAACAATCATTAACAATTATACCGCGTAAGTGTACAGCTTTATGGCGATCTAGAAGACTTTGTTGCCTGATCGTTAAGATTAAACTATCATACAATAAGGTTATATGGTCTTCTTTTGTACTTTGGATTATGTCGACATAAATTTGCAACTACCTCATTTATGCTAATTTACTGCTGTGTATTAAACAGTTTAAAATGAATTAACGTGTGTCATATAAAAAATGTGGCTCGTGTATTTTTTTATAACAAAAACCTTTCCCAACATGAATAGTAGTGACTATGTTACTTCGAAAAAGTAAGGATTAAGAGTATTTCATTACCTTAATTACTATTAAATAACTGTATATAAACAAGTTGGTAGAAGACCAAACAAATGTACTGGATAGTCTATTCAATATACTAGTTAAACATCCCTTGAATAAAGACCAACATTTATGAGATGTTACCGTCCAAATGTAAATTGCATTTAAAATCCATGTAAAGGTGCGGCGTTATTGAATATTTCCCGTAACTTTGTTGAAAAATCATTAGTACCCAGTGTCTATTTGAATTAGCAACATCCGCCTAGACATGTGTGAACTACTCACCGAACAAACACAAAAACCTCTCTACATGGGAAAACGTGACCGTAGCAAGCTCTGGCCAATATTTGAAACCGAATATAGGAAAGTCTTTGACTGTAAACGTGACTGACAGTTCGTTTAGTACCAAGAACGTGGAGGCGCTAAGCTAACATCTTATTTGCGCTGTGCAAATAAGCTTAGGCTTTAACCATTTCTAACGAGATTTGTCTGAGTTATCTTAGGAATATATTTTCCAGCGACGACGCGGCAACTCGCGACACGCTATCTCAACGATTTGTTAGATAATCGACAGATTAAAATCTTTAGATATTGATTTGATAAAAAGGTAATTATTTAAACGATGGGATAATAAAACTGTTGTAAGTAAGAGAATGTCAACAACATTCTCCCTAAACTTTCATTATTTTAGAGACAGGATATTCTGTAATTTTGTGTACCCTGTGAATATTATGTACATTTTCATTTAATCAAGTTTGACCACCATATGTAATCTATCTCTATGTATACAAAAAATAATTGATGTTCGTTAGTCTCACTAAAACTCGAGAACAACTTTCGACGAGATTTGGTTAATTTTGGTACAAAAGCGACTTCCTATGGCAAAACGAATGTTTACCGGGACATCTAGTATATATAGATATATACATAGGTACTCGTATACCTAAGAAACAGAAATCGGATTAAAAGCCATTTCAAGATAATTCTAAATAAGTAAATAGGTATCAATGTCACGTGGTCAAATTAATTCACACAACCCTGCCACCAACGAACAAATTTTATCAGAGAAACAACTCTTCATAATGAAAAGAAATGAATCAACCAACCAGTATGAAATTGAAAATCATATCTACATTAACGTATGAAAAGGTCGATATTCATTAGGGTCAGTACAACCTACCGGCCAAGAGATATCTCAAGGTACGCTCACGCCCAGTGTAACTGTAAACCAATTGCAGATTGCAACATTTTATGACGACATTGATCGGAAGACTCTGAACGAGTAGATAATCTAATACAATTCAATGGAATAAGAGTTTAATTGAAGACTACTATGAAAGCTTTTTCTTTGATTACTCTTGCGAGTTAGCTTTGATTTTCAAAAAGAAAAGAAATTTCGATCAGTAAAAATAAATTCCAGTAGAATTGATATTTTAGGACAGTAATACTATGTAATTATTATTCATAATAAAAACAAAAACTCAAAAGTGATCACTTAGAAGAATAACAAATACATAATTTGATTTTAATTTGTGATAATTACAAGGCTTAGAGGTAAACAATTTAACAGAGCAAGTACTTTAATACTTTATTGCAATATAAATGTACAAAAGCTCGACTTAATACTAATGTAATATCTACCAGTCGACCCCACAGCATGGGAAAGAGTAGTTGCGGTTAGTACTATTTTTCATAGTCAAAAGTATTAAGATTTCACGAGATTTATCTTAATCATAATAATAACTACTACTCTCGTAGGTATGTACTCTCATGTGTACTTTTGAGTTTTTTACGCATTTATGTCACTGGCCCTGTCGGATCTCCTCTCAACTTTTCATGTCGGCTCTCAGTTAAATTGTTTACCTATAGTACTACTGGGACAACAAAAATAAAGGCAACAATTGTTTTCGTATTCACTAGTGATAAATAAATACCGTATTGAAACTTGTAATTATCCGATACCTAGCAGGCTAAAGACAAAGCTCATTTATTGCAAAGCTAGGTTACTAACGCCTACGTGGCTCTGTGCTGACCACTGGCGTACACTGGTCATAAATATTACTTATCTAAATGAAATATTGTATTCAATGCGCTTATTTTAAGCCGAGGACACACGTGCGGAACAGTACTAATATTAAATTAATGATTTAAATCAATGTTCATTCAATTTCATATACAAAAAAGTGCTAAAATATAAAAGTTGTAGATCACCAGACAAACAAAACAAAATAATTAATAAGGACGCCGGAAAAGAGTGTCAAGACCGTAGTAACGGTAATAACTCAGAGGGTAGACAGAGTTGTTCAAGTGGACAACGGTGGTCTCTGCCTACCCTCCTGTGGGTCGGGTGTGATATTAGGTACCTACATACATACAGAGTGCAAAAAACCCCGAGCAATGGTCTTAGAAACATTGTTGGGCTCATTAATATGAATAACTTTATGGGTAAATGAAAAATAAATTTCGAACCCCATACAAAATGTCATCTCACGGGACAAAAATTGTCTATTTTTCTGGAGATGAAGAATTTTTTTGCGTTTCCCCGCATTGTTCTTATTGACGAGTCCAACTACGTTTATAAGAACATTGCTTGTTGTCCTTGTACACGCAGTATAATGTAATTAATGAGAACTTTATTGTGTGACTTACGTCATAAATTTAGCTCAATACATAAAATACCAAAAAATATGTCCTGAATGACATGACAACCATTGACAAAATTTGAGAAACTGTACTAAATATTGTTAACAAATTTACAACATGTTGGATTTGTGATAGTCTCATTACATCCAAGTAGTGTGTGTGCACCCAGCCTTACAATAAATTATTCGGTATTAAATTATGAGACATCCAAAGCTTGCGAGTTTCGGTTCTCAAATGACAATTAACTATTTATTTGAATATGTTTAAGATAACGAATGGCGAGGAATACCTTGTTCGTAATGAACATCAATTGCCATGGCAAAATAACACAACCATTTTTAAGAGACCTCTATGTCTTCCCACATTCATTGAAAGAAATAATTATTAAGGCTTGCAGGCTTATCTTGTGCCTATACAGTAGGTATATGAATTCGCCCACGCAACATTTGTCTTACTCAAAATTAAACAAGTGGATAATACATACTATATGAAAAAAAAACACAGCAAAAAAAATTGCAAATATATTTTTTTCCTCCGAATTAAAGACATTATTTTAATGTTGCCCGAGGCAACAACGATAAGTCACTATAATGAAACGATCTCAAATTGCCCCGATTGTATCTTTAACCAGAAACCATCAATCGACACAACTGACCTGATTCCGTTCAAGCAAAACTGTAGCAAAATACAAGTTTTGTTCTACAAAAAAAAAACATTAAAGAATGCATGCTCTTGTATCGAAATTCACATCAAAACAGACAACGCCGATTATAATTGAGCTTGCTGACCATTCTTCCCGTATGGAAAGATAGGTCTCGCTATATTAACTTTTCAAGTACTGAAATGCAAGGGCCTCAATTCAGCACACCTTTAGGCCCGATATATTTTTAATGGCTTGTTACTTACAGCCCCAAATGAGACACATTCAACGATAATTACCTTCATACAAGTCCAGATAACCATCTCTCATTGAGCTTTCGTGCATAAGAAATCGTAAGAAATACTCTCCTCAATTGTACTCCTATTAAACGCATTGTCTGTTTGGACAATTGACCTCATATATCAACATTTTAAATTGGTTCAAAAAACACCATTGCAACTGGTATTAACATGGAATTTTCCTCAAAAGAAAGAATGAATTTTCACACAACGGGACGTGACATTTTACCATCAACCACACACAGATACTGAATTTAATTAGCTTATCACTAAGACTTACAAGCTGCGGTATTCGGTTTTTTTTTATTGTAATATTATTAACCTACTGTAAAGGCTTTATTGTTTGTTTGTTTGTTTGCATCGAATATGCTCCGAAACAACTCGACCGATTAAAGAAATCCTAAAGAATAAGAAGCTATCCCCGGGTGACATATCACGACATTTTTTATCAAAAAATTCAATTAAAAATTGTGTGTAACAGCACGCGATACAGCTAGTTTTCTATATACTCAGTGAATAATTTTATATGTATGTTTAATATGGAAGCAGGGAAGAGATGAAAGGACCCTATAAATCAAAAAGCGTGAGCTCTGACAGAGATAATTTTTACTTGCCCTTATGCACAACCAGGCAATAAACATACCGTTCTCGTAGGAATTTCAATTAATGAATAAAATAAAGCATACGTTTCCAATATATCAATCAATGTCAATACATAGTAGGTATAAAACAAAGTCGCCTCCCGCTGCCTGTCGCTATGTATGCTTAGATTGTTTAAACTAAGCAACGGATCTTGATGGGGTTCTCTTTAATAGGTAGTGATTATTGAGGGAGGGTTTTATGTATGACACATGCATATATTATAATGTAAATATACTCTATTATAATTTAAATTGACAAAACAATGTTTTCCGGTTCAAATAGTAAGCTATATTAGGTACTCTGAAGTTTCTATACCTGTATTTCACGTACCTGCTTTGCATGTGAAATAATAACACATAATCATAAACTTTCGCAATTACATACGTAATATTATTAGGATTTTTTGGTCTCTTTTTAAGTTATTTATTTTACTACTAGAAGCAGTGGCATTAGGCTCTAGAAATAGAGCTCAGGGATTACAAGGCCTGAATGTATATTTATAAGTTTACTCTAGTGGGAAGTAAATAACCTAACCCGACTTGAACAAATCCGACCTGAATATTGTAGCTTATATGGAATTGTAAGGGGAAAGGCACCAATTATACGTTAAGGAAAACACAATATTATTTAGTCGCACCGCACACTATATTATTATATCAGATGACATTCAACTGCTATAACAATTTACAATACCCCGAACAATACAAATATCTTTTGTTGTATATCTCATTCATAGAAAAGATATGCGAACCAAAAACTACCATAAAAAGGCGGTTATCATTATAATTGGCAGTAATTACAACTTCCAACAAGCCTTTTTCACGTACAAAACAATCTATCAAAAGTAATTATTCCATACATCAAGATCTCTACTAGCTTAGTGTTATTATAGATGAGCTTTCAGAGTGGGTGGTAATATATATGTAAGTATGACTACACAAGAAGGCAATTTGCGACCGTCGAAGCCTGGTAGAAATTGGAGTAGTTAGTTAGGTTCTTGGTTTACAATTTACAGGTGGTCCTGGTGTTTATCGTGTTCAATATTCATATTTTATGAACTTGTATTTATATTTATGAAATGAAGGGAACATGGAACTTGGTGCCTCGTATAGCAAGACTTAGATAGAGACCTGGATGTCTGGGTTTATTTTTATCACAAATGTTTGTTTTGAATGTTATTAATGACTATTGTACAGATGTTAGTTTAAATTATATGCAGCATTAGTTCATAAATAATAAAAAAATACTTTGCGACATGAGAAGATACAAATACTGGATCAATAACTCATTTATTACGTTTCAATTATATTGAAGTTTAAGTCAATTTTACATTATATATACATACATGCATATCTTCAATAAAATATAGGACGATATCTATATATACGAAATATAGGAAACTGTTATGTGGTTACAATAAAGAATATATTTCTTTTAATATATTTTTTAAACCAAAAATGTATTTCGTATGCAGCATTTCCAAGTGAATTTTGAAAGACGACAGAACAGAATGTTTAATTAAATATTAGATTACTAAGCCCAATATTTCCTCAATATTTTTTTCATATTATCCCCTTTATTAGTATTATTATCACTAACCGTCCCAAAAAAATTGTTCGAGTGCAACTATACATTTCCAAATGATGTTTGATAGACGGCTTCAATAAAATTTCTCCACATACGTACTTATCTACCTACATGCAAGTAAGTAAGTAATAATAAGCACAAAAACTTCGAAAAAAAAACGTCTCTAGCTAGAGCTAAGCGTATGTCGCCGGTCCGAAGCTGAGATTGCTCGGTCATTAAGCGAAATTCTATCACAAGCGAGGTGATTGTAGAAACTTTAGAAAACGTCGTCGATTTATTAACAGACTTCCACGTTAGAGCTGCGTGCGGCGCTCTTCACTTTCTTTACAAAGTCGCTGCTGTGACAACAAAAAACACATAAAATAACTTCAGTAGGTGATAATACGGACTGGTCATAATTTTCGCAGACTTTTTCTTTCTAGATTTTTTTTTACTTTTTATTGCAAACTAGCTTACCAATACGCATTATTAACAGTGTTTCTCTGCTATTTGTTGCTGCATGTATTATAATTATAAAACTTTCTCAAGAATGACACTATCAACTAAATAAAACTGTATCAAAATTCGTTGCGTACTTGTTAAAATCTAAGCACACATTTGGAAACGACTTTGTTTTATTCTATGTATGGATAGGGAAGCGACTGACTCGAATCGGCCTAGTGTGAACTAGCCATAAAGGTCTACGATTGAGCACCCTTGTCTATTAGGTACCTGTTCACCCGTGAACTTGGATATGACAAAAACATGTACAGGAAATATAGGTATACTGCGACATAATATATTCCACAATATCGAGGTTCGGACTATCAATATTTACACAATTGGCGTTTATTTAACTCTCTTTCTCATGTATTATAATCGTACACATATGTTTAATCTGTTTCTGATTTGAACACAAACGTCCAGTGCACAGGGGCACAAGTCTGTAAGAAATCAACAGTCTCTAATGTGCCATTGCCACGTCACTATAGAGCAAAATGACACATTTCATAGTCTCTACCGGCTCAAGTTCCATACACAAGCCGTTTTCAATCACGTTATAGGAAGACGACAGCGACGGGCAGGTTATATTCGTATTCTGTAACTCTACGACGTGACCGTAGCGTCACCTTTTTGCTTTCTGTATCTGATTATACATGATTTGGAGTGGCGGTACTCTAACCAATCCAGCTCCCCGAAGAACCGGCGTGGCAGACCTGTAGAATCCTAGACGAGGTAGGTATTTATTGTTCGGGCGCTAAATTATAAGTGTCGGTCTGAAATTAATTCCATACATCTTCAATACTACCCGATTGCACAAGAGTTCAACTTTTATCTCATAGCAAAAATCTTGTCAATGTATGTGTGTTTTTCCTTTATCATTCTCGTCACCTCGTCGTGAACAGAATGACGAGCGGTAACTGCATAAGAGGGGGGTCATTTCCCACAGCACCGTCGGAGACACTACATTTTTACCATGGAAAGTAATAATTATAAGATTACATCCATTGACAACGGATTTCAGTGATGAGAATAACCCCGTTTCCGAGGTTCTTCTGTTAGTTGTTACCATGTTGCATATGATAAAGAAACGAACGTACCTAAATTAATGAGGTTGTATTGGTATAGATTAATGATTGGTTGAATGCAATTTCTTTGGCCATAGGTTTGTGGTTACGGTGTATATTTATATTAAAATGGCATTTAAACCTTCTTTTCATTTTATTATTTAACATTAAGAATTGAAAAAAGCGTTAATTTTACTTTATTATTAATAGTTACATTAATGCTTAAGGTTCTGGCCGATTATTATGAGCAAATGTAGGAACGCTGTTCTTAAACTTAAATAATAAAATGAAAAGAAAGGTTTAAATGCCTTATTAATAACATATTGTATTGCATAGTAAATACACAGTACGTATAGACATTGTCTTGGTAGCAGTTATTATTGTGAAACTTTTTAATTAATTTATCATGAAATTAATTAAACAAAAGTCTTAAACACTGATATAAATTGTAGATGTAATCGAGACCGAGCAAACACAAAACACTGGCTGTGATCCCACGTTGATATCTTTTGTATGGAGCTTTTGACGCCGTGCGTGTGGCTAAGTTAAATGTTTTTTTTATCAAGATCTTAAACTTTTTTCCGTAAACAACAACTTCTATTTAAAATGCTAATTTGAAAACCATACGACTTTTCCTTAATCGTGAACATCATTTGTATATCTTCAAAATTTCTTTGATAATCTTTTAAAATTGTACAACTCAAGTTATATGTTTAGCTGCGAACTAGACTAATAAATACGGTAAAATAATAATAAAATGTGAAAATATGTACGGAAGAGATCTCGCACACGGTCTCGAGAGGCCATAAAATCCACTTCACGTCACACGGAATACCGTTCCGTCAATCTATTCTGCAAACTAAAAGAAACTAGACTGGCCATACCTATTAACTTTCATGTCTACATCACATACCTACTATAATAATAGCCAATGTGAGAGCCTACAAAGCTAAAAACGTGTCCCATTTCCGCGAGCAACAACTAGGAAAACATAAAAACATTTCGCCGTCACAACAAATGGCACACTTACCTCACTGTAGCACTGGCTGGCGAGAAAATTCCGCGGAGTGTTCAACTTTTCGAATATAATGTTCCAAAAATTAAAAAAACAAAAACAACGAAAATGAAGAAAAACTCCACTGACACACAAGGTTGGTTGGGTGCTCGTATCCCGTGAGGAATCAGGTTGTTCCCGTTACGTCGACGTCGTGATCTCGCACGTGTCGGCTCTGTGTGCGGTTGAGAGGAGCGTGCGGTCGGCGCTGGCGCGGCGGCGACTCTGTGACCGCGTCGCCTGGGAGTCTGCACCTGCCGCCCCGGCCCCCGCGCGTGCCACCTGCGCATCGATATCGATAGACGGTGCGTTGAACCCCCCCGCACATTTTTCGACTCACCATGATGGACATGGTGTGAGGCAATGGGCGGTTTGGTGCTGACCGACATACACCATGTAGGTACCCATCGTAAATATGTCGTATTATGATCAAACAGTTTTAAATCGGGTTTGGACGATGATGTTACACGAGCACATTCTTTATCAGAACAGCTTTAACCCAATAACTTGGACAAGCGGTCTTCTAGATTATTTTACCCTAGCAATTGAGTCTTAGGTGGACAATGAACTGTGAATACCAATTACACCTTTTGGGGGACTGGAACTTGGCTGAGACCGGATGGTATCCCGCATTCTGACATCCTAGCATACTATAGCTCATGCACTTTAGAATCGAAGTACTTACTAAGATTTTGACACGAATGTAGTAGCAAATATGTCGTGTCTTTTTAAACGAAGAAGTTACAGTCTTCTAAAATGAAACAGGCTTTAAAATGACTACATATAGTTTAGAAGGACTATACATAGACCATTTTTGACACATGTTGCACACTGCTAGTGATAGAAGATTCAAAGCTGATGATCGTCATCACTGCTGGACGAGGGCCTCAATGAGTTTCATGATCATTTTCCATTAATCGCCACGCTTGGCAGGCGGCTTGGCGTTCGCAGTGGTGTTGTGGTTTAACTCACAGAGAGCCCTTCCTCAACAGAGAGGTCACCCCCAAGACCCCCAAGTCGGGAATATTTGGGCTGAGGTGGTGTATTCTTCACATGTATTCTATTCGTCGTCACCACAAGGCATTTGATAACTATTATTAAAATTAGACTATTTTATAAAAACTGCAACTGAATCAATAGCATATCTCTGGCGTTGCTTTTTCGAGGACCTCACTGAGTTTCAGCTCTCACTCCGATACTACCTATTATGAGACTACGTTTTTGACATTTATGACTATTTCTAGACTGTTTCGCATTGTCGAAAATTATAATAAACGTTACTTCATAAGAGATCAATACTTTCAGAATATAGGCCTCATCATCATCAATAGCCCATATTTGTCCACTGCTGGATATAGCTCCAATTGCACGTTACTGTTATTTGTTTTCAACTTCTCGCATCCAGTTTCTGCCAGCCATCTTGCGTATATCATCAGTCCACCTTCACCGAGGGCGTCCCACACTCCGTTTGCCGAGACACGGTATCCATTTAAGAACTCGTTTACCCCAACGGTCATCGTTTCTACGGCCGAAGGCCTAAGAAATCTAAATAACGTGATTACGATACGATTTTTACACATACATAATTATATTCAGAACACAGTTATAATCATTTCGGATAATATTTTGTTAAACTATATCGTGTGATTGTGTATTTGTGAACTAGGTATATCGAAAATGTATGGCTACTAGATTTTAGTTTTATCTTAAAAGTATAGATACAGCCGCGGATAGGTATAACCTATGAATTAAATAAATCATCTTGCAATAGTAGAATGCAGTTATTATGCAAGGAGCCCACATTCTGTTTTACGTTTGGCTGAACATTTAATTAAAATGTGGGCATTCACTAAATAGGTAAGTGCTTCTGCCTTCCCTGACTTTGGGATGGACATCCCACGCTAATATTTTAAATTAGCAACGAATTACATAAGTAACTCTAAAAGTACTTAGGTACTAGAAATATTATCGATATTACAAACCAATCCCAACACTATTCTAACAGGCACGACGTCGACGTACATCGACTGATCAAATTAATTACCGCCTCATCTCGACTCACTCGCGGCTTACGGGGACGCAGTGAAAAAAATATTAGCCGTCTCTTTCACGCGTCCTCATAAAAAAACGTAGCCGTCCTTGTCTAGCGGAGGTAAAAAAAAATGCATGGAATCTTCGCTGGTAGCGCGTGCCGAATGTGAAACTTAGCGCTTTTCTCTTCAAGTGAGTTTGGTCGCTTGTGAATGGGCTGCGTGCGCGCAATTTTCACGACGGATGCCTACCTATTGTTACCGATTCCGAAACGCATCCCTAATCAAAGTTAAATAATAAATGTTGAAAAATAAACCTAAAGTAAAATGTACCACATATCCTCTGCTTACGTAATTTCTGATGTTGTAATTAAAGGGCTCAGCTACATGATTTTTAAAAAGTATTATTCATTCCAGGCCAACCACTTAGAACCAACACCCTTAAACTTTGCCCATATACCTACCAACATAATACATAACATCACGCTTATCTCCCTGTGGGGTAGGCAGATACAATCGATTTACATTTGGCACGATCCTGAAACACCTCGCTCAGCTCTTACAGCTCTTCCGGCTTTTGATGCTTTAAACCCGCCCCCTATTCAGCGTCATTGATTTGATCAGGGAACCTTCTAACGTAAAATGGGGTGGATAGAACCTTAGGATCAAGGACCTTCCGACTACGTTTAGTATACTAAGGAGTTTAAAATATCAATATGGGCCTTTAATTTAAATATGGGCTTTTAATTACAAGATGCTAGCTTATAGCCTGAATAAACATAAATCTCAATACTCAATATTTTTATTGCATTACCATAATGTTATAGATGATACAAATTGCAATATTCACATATCCAGATCCCAAAGTGGGCCCATACGGCACGCCAGGAAGAAAGGTAGCTGATAAATTCCATTTACGTTCCTGGTCAGCATGGGACAGATCGTACGTCATTGCATTCTAGAGGTATTATTTTTTTTTTCTTAAATAGGTACATTGTGTCGGTACAGTAAGGCAGTCCGGAGAGAAAAGCTTTCTTGATAACCAGCGACCCAGCAAACATTTTTATATTTTTTTTTCATAATCTTGCCGTATTACATGCCTAATTTATACATGTTGGCAATAAATGATATGAGTATGAGTAATTTCAAGGAAACTTCTATATAAGGTTATAAGATAATATATAAGGCTAAATACATGAGGTTTTCCCGATAAATCCCGTTCCTGTGGGAATTTCTGGAATTATATATTTGTGCATTCCTACGGTACTTAAGCATAGCTTAGCTTATAAATCCCTGCTAAATTTCAAGTTTATACGTTAAGGCGTTGGACTGTGCGTTGATTGTCAGTCAGTCAGTCAGCTTCACCTTTTATATATTAAGAGTAGTGGTCGCCTCGCGATTTCACCCGCGCTATTTTCGTTATTTACACTCTAACACTGATTCTTGAGTAACGTCCATTGATTCAGAATACGAGCCTTAGTTTCCCCGACAAATACCGCTCCCATGGGAATTCCGGGAGTAACTTTCTTAGTGCACGTTCCTACGGTATCTAAGCTGTCCCTGTAAAATGTCCCTGCCAAATGTCAAGTTCCTACGTTTAGCCGTTGCTTTGCGTAGTTTCTCAGTCAGTCAGCCAGGTTCTCCTTTTATATATTTACTTAGATTATCGACAAAACTGTGATACTTGCAGTTTACAATTATGTTCGAAAATTTTACTTCCATCACACTAGGAATTATGAACCTAGGGTATATGTAACTTAACAATAAACCTTTGTCTTTGTTTACAATGTAACTTACTATGCAATTAGAAACAATAGGTAATAGATAGTTTACTTATCTACGCATTGTTACAACAATAATATAAATGTCATATGCTGCATTTATGACGTAGGTATCCACCTACCTTCTAATACAGGGTTAACATAGAGCTTAGAAATATAAGTGACAGGTGCAAAATATTCACACGAATATAGCATAATATATTATGCCAGTTCTAACATATTAAGGTTGGTTTTCCTGTGTAGGTATATTCGGCCTGTATATATTAATGTTTCAAAACAAAGTGTAAAGACGTATAAGACTTTATGACAGTATTAAGTTTTGTTTACATTATTTCCCGAGTATCTACTTCTATTAGTTTAGGTTTCAAGCTGACTGTTAAAAGTTCTATCGGCAAAACAACCGCAAGCGAACCGTTCGATCGTCTAAAGATTATGTCGCTGAGTCGTTTATTGTCAAAACGTTCTGCCGTAGAAACACTCAGAGACGAAATTTCCAACGGCAGACAGTTCAACGACGAAGCGACTGTCTGACTGGCTGTCGTATTGTTTCAGATTCATAAATGTATCAGAATATTTATTCTTATATGACACCGACTATAAGTCTAATGAACTGAGTTTATGCCTACCCGGCTGTGGAAAAAGGGCATGAGTGTGTATTTAAACAATGTTATACGTATCTGCTTCTGTGATCCAATTGGGCGGATACTTGACTTGCAATCGGGACCACCCCAGCCCAACTTTTCCCGTCATGGGGGTCGTAAGAGGCGACCGAGGGAGCTCTCCAGAGAACGGGCAGCAGCGCTGTCTGTGAGTTAAACCACAACACCACTGCGATCGCCAACCCGCCTGCCAAGCGTGGCGATTACTGGCATTCCACTCCAAATGACGGATCTCATTGGGGGAGGCCCTCGTCCAGCAGTGGACGTTATGTGGCTGATGATGATGATGAATCGGGAGGGTCCGCAACAGGACGTGTAGCAATGGGACTCTTTTTCAGAGCCTATGTACGCAACGCAACGCTCGCACGGAGGAAGGGCATCGTGATGAAACCCGAACACCACATTGTGTGTGAACCCTAGAACAGCGATGGGCTCACCCCCTGTCCAATACGTTGGGTTAAATACGCTTGGTGAACCATGGGAATTTGCTTAGCAAATGCCTCTGCCTACTGCGCTTTGGGATTAAAAGTATTTTATTTTTATTTTATACTTACTTTACCTTACAATATGTGAATGTCAAATCGGCGTTACGTCGCCATGTGTGACTAAAATCCCTAAATAAATAAAAATTACAACAAAAAAAATCGGAGTTAACTAGGCTTAAACTATGCATGCACTAATCTTTCTACAAATACACGATACACAACAACGAAATGGAAGCAAAATAAAAACGAACCTTTGGTAACAAGTGTTCTTTATTGTAAGAAAAAAGTTGGTATGAAATAATATATCTTCAAGAGTTTTCCGTTTCTTTATGCCTGAAAAGAAAATAACATAGAAATGTAATCAATTAGTATTACTTTATCATTATAATAGGAGTAACAATAATACGTTTTTACATCAGAACGGGAATAATTTATCAAATGTATAGAAAGGTTTAATCGCACGAATTACTGGAGGCGCTGTTTGGTTTCCATCAGATCAATCTACAGCAAATTATTTTTTTCATGGACGAAAAGGGAAAAAATCTTTCAAGACCGAAGACCTATATATAACTCTAAGGTGGAATTATGTAGAAATAGGGAGAATCAGAAGATAAACAATCATAGAACTCAGTTGCATAAAATTTGTTTCTGTTTGTCTTCAACAGATTGTTTTTTTTTTTTTAGAAAACCCTCATCGTAACTTTACTGAACTATTGAACGCTAGTAGAATGCTCCAAAATTTCGGCATATATTACTAAATAATTGAGGAGGTTAGAATCAAAACATATTAATTTGCTTTTCTTCGCCTAAGGGTTTCTATAAGTAGTAGTAGGTAAGTACATTTTCAAATATATAACTTCACTACCATGTACTATTTTTAAAATTGTTTTTGAGAAATAATAGATTTCATATATATGTACAAGGGAATGGATTATTTACGTACTGTAGAACTTAACTACCTATGAAGGCCAAACCACTCTTCTCTGTGAGTTAGTCTGAGCCCATATCTCTCACTCATAGAGATCTAAATGCTAAGTATAATAACACAATGCATTAATATGCTGATCACTATTTCATAGATACTTACTTGCATTTTGTACAAGTGTAGAAAACTGTTTGCCCTTCATCAGCCGATCTCAACTGCAGTGTTGCATAGGACATCCTATCATTGCCACATTTAGGACATTGGCGTTCAACTATTGGACCCTCTGGCCCATCTGTATTTATAATTTTGTCATTGGTTGTTGTTGATATAGAGTTGAAATGTACTGTGTAGTTAAACTTTATTTTATCATAACCTGAAAACCAAATTAATATCTTTAAACATAATTATAATATAATGTCTAGTGAATGAGAAAGGGCCTAGATAGAGTATGTTATAGCTGAAGAAGTATGTAATAAGCAGTAGCGTGCACACCTTATAGGCAAAAAGACTACCTTAGTATTTTGGTTACCCAACCTAGTAATAGAGTTATTGCTAGATCCTTTTTTGTTATACTCACAACATAGGCTAATGAAGGCAATGTGTTTTGTGGGTGAGTAGATAGGTAGGTACTTGTGTTGTGTGTGACAAGTTATCTATACATAGGTGTCAGTCCTAGGGGATTACTGCCTACCTTGTCGTAGAAGCCAGTGCACGCCACTGTAACTAAGTATATTATCATCTTGAATCTTAAACCATTGTAAGACTTAATTAAATTATATTTTACCAAACAATACTTTTAACAATAGCTTTCTTTGGTTGACAGCATAAATTGACAATGAAAAGTAATATATAATTTGGATAAGATCGCAGCAATATTAAATTTTGGCTTTAAGAAATGGTTGCATCCAGAATCTTTATGTATTTGCATCTCTGTAATTATTATATAATTATTTGCATCTCATATTGAATAGCACAAGCAACATTGTACTAACCAATAACATAGCCTCTTGTTAAGAACTAAAACTGATGGAATTAATCAAGCAACATCAACCAATTCTCTTGATCACAGTCAATAAATTGTTTAGTCAAATAGTATCTGACTATCAATTATACCAGTTGAACAAACAACCAACTATAAATAAAAAGTAACTTACTGTCAGCATTATATGTAGACATGCATGCATAGCATCTTACGGAACAAAAATCGTTGAGCAAAGGTAGTATGGAACCACATTTTGCACAAAATGATGTGCTTGTTGAAAATGGATGTTTATCAGTCATATTCTGAAATGAAAATAAATACTCAGTAACCAAGTAGGTAATTCTGAACATACCATTTTAAAAACGTTGATGATTATAACACACAATAGAAGTATTACTGTTATAACTATATAGTTCACTGTCCAGGAAACGGTTACACAATACATTCAATAATTTGGTAAAACTGTACAATATTGCCCATCGGTTAGATTAGACATTAAGAAAAACACCAGCAGAGCAAGCGAAGCGAGCGGAGCTTGGGTTACTTACAGTAAAAAGTGTTGAACTCTTATGTTTCTAAACTTTTTCCAACTTATACTAGTTTAATTCGAGGATTGACAACAATTTGGACAAATATAAGTAACAGTTAAAGAAAAAATTAGACAATTTAACTTAACCTCAAAAAACAAAAAAAAATCATGAAAAAAAAGGGGGGGTTTCATCAGCCCCCCACTTAAAAGGGGGGGTCTACACATCCACCCGCACCCCTCCCTAACACCCCCCCTACCCCCCCAAATCAATGGGCAATATTGTACAGTTTAGCCCAATATTACTTACCTACCTATTTCACAATAAGTAAACTTGCTGTACGGAGAGAGGGAATTATGTCAATTGTCAATCTAAGAAAATAAGAGAAACTCGGAAGACCTCCAAATATTGAGTACCTACACTACCCAGGTAGTAATAAAACAAAACTGATAATATTTACAATAAACGTCGTGTAATCGTGTTTGTTTAGATTTTCTACCATTCTTTTACGCTGTATGGAGGTTAACCAATCAATATATCAATTTCAATGACAATATTTTTTACCGTAAAGTTTAGGTCCACAAACATTTAGCCCGGAGATGAAGTTCTGAATGAAGTGTTATTAATGTGGTATTGAACACTTTCCTTTTTCCGTGTTCGATACGGCCTCAGTTTAGATAACAAAGTAAGAAAAGCATTTATTTGATACTTTTCTTTCCTTTCATTACTTCACACAATACAGTGTGGACAAAATAACTAGTAGATTTAGGTGTGAAAGGAAAAAAAATATCAATCGCTTTCGTGTCAATCCATCAAGTTCCAGGTAGTCATAGTCAATCAATATACTACTCTGTTGACTCTGTTGTATCTTCTTAATAGTCTGTGACTCTGTTGTTGTGTTGTGTTGTGTTTGCCGTACCGTGTTTTGGGTAGCTTGATTTATTTGATTATTTAGTACTAAATAATTATAGATACAAACAAATGGAATCTTCATCTGTAGAATTATCTTTCCCTGAAAATCCTACACAAACTACCCAAGATCCTGTTGTACCGGCGACTGAAACCGCAAATCCTACACCGAGCGTCCCTCCGTTTTCTGTAGAAAAAATACTTGACCGCAGAGTAAAAAATGGAAAAGTCGAATATTTGTTAAAGTGGAAAGGCTACTCCAAGTATGTATTCTTCTACTGTAAGATTTTGTCCAAATTTACACTGCTCATCAACCTAGTCCATCCATATTAAATATTAATCCTGCCTGAAGAGATCAGTGTTACGTACTCCACTCCTACTGATTTGTGTAAAAGCTGGCTAAACATTAAACAGTTGCATATCGTGGGCTAGAGTAGAGTATATTTTACTCTATGGGTAGAGTTAGGTCACAAAAATTTTTACAACAGAAAAGGTATAGAAAAAGAAGTATAGTAATATTGGAAATTATCTAAAGCTGAACATAAGAGCCAACTTTGAATTAATTGAATGGAATATTGGAAAGATTCAGTTTATTATTCTGTAGCCATTGAACATCAATTTGAATTAGGGTGAATTTGTATACTGTTGTACTTTATAACAATTGGCTAACAAATTACTAAGTCCTATGGTACTCTAATTGAAAAGGATGTGACTGCCACGGGCATCAGACCTACCTACTCATATTTTTTTAATAATGTGATACACACTTTACATGTTTTACAATTCCAGTGATGACAACACCTGGGAACCAGAGGATAACCTAGATTGTCCAGAGCTTATATCAGCATATGAAGAAGGCAGGAAGAAACAGGAGGCAGCGGCTGCTGCACCAGCTGAAGAGGATTCTGTATCTTTTAGAAAAAGACCAAGAAGGGAGAAAGCAAAGAATAAGAAAATTGAAGTAAAATTAATATTTTGTTGCAATATGATGCAAACCATTTTTGTCTGGCAAATTTAATAATTCCTTTTCGACAGGTGTCAACCTGATAAGCCCAGTACCGTTTGTTATGTAACTGTATTAAATTAGAACAGTATTGATTTCCCAACTCGAAATCTTCATAGTTTGATTTGTTTGCACTATTAAAATGCTCATTCACGGCACCAGATGTTTCACCTAGATTCAATAGAAAACTAACCATGAACTACCTTTGTTGCAATGTCGTAAAAAATCGAAAGAATTTAAAATATTGTGTTTTATGTGAAACATTTGTTATTAGAGAATGACGTCAACAAATTTACATTATTATAGTTTTTTATAAATATTGAAAACATGAGTGTTATGTATTATATAATTGATAGATGATTGTACGCAACTGTGATCTGTTTTCTGCTTCTCGTATCCAGCTTCTGCCAGTCATCTTGTGCATATCATCAGTCCACCTTGTCTGAGGTCCTACACTCCGTTTGCTGAGACGCGGTCTTCACTCGAGAAATTGTTTGCCCCAACCGTTATCGGTTCTACAACGAATATAGCCGGCCCACTGCCATTTCAGCTTGCTAAACCAAATATACACATAGGGAAAATCGTGAAATAAATTAATTTTAGGTAATTTTGTTTTCTTTTAGGAGATTGAAAAGCCAAGGGGTGTAGCTCGAGGTCTCCAGCCATCTAAGATTCTTGCTGCTCAACTTTTCGCTGATGTCCTTTATTTCCTTGTGGAATGGTGAGTTGATAAAACAGTTTTTTGTTATATTAGGAACAAATGATTCAAACTTGCTAATGAGTTAAACTGATGCATTCTGAATATTTACAACCTATGATGATCTGTGATGCAAATAGTGAACTATGGGATCTGTACATTTAGGTTTATTCAGGTTATAAGCTAGCAACTTATAACTGAATGACCATATTGACATTGTTAACTCAATATTATGTTAAATGTGGCTGAAAGGTCCCTGTGATACTAAGTTCTATCCACTCCCTTTTGGAGACTAAAGACATGGACTGTATGTCTGTGTGATTGAAACATAAACTGTGCTATTCCTAAAGGTAGAACTTGTGTCTATGCACAATTTAACCTAAGCTAATTAGCTAGATATAGAGATATTCATACAGGCAACTAGGGTTGTAGTAAAAGTAGGAGAAACTAACAATTTACACTGTATTTTCAGGCAAGACTGCACGGAATATGACGTGGTTCCTGGAAAAGATCTAAACCTGGCATTCCCGGAATTTGTCATCAAGTACTATGAGAGTTGTGTTCCGTTCAGCGTCAGGCACAAGGAAGGGAGAATACCCCGCCTTGCACCAGAGGTAAGAAATATCGGACCAACCTTGCAAAGAGGCCTCATGTAAGGACACGTGACGCGCAGCTTATCGCGTCGGGAGCACAAACATTTTCAATAATAAGTTTTCTAAAAAAATCAATCTGTCAGAGATAGTGGGAAACGAAATAGATACAATTCGTCTGATTCTATGACCGTCTTCTCCTCTACATTCATCGGCCGTCAAAAACGATTCCTAATGTGTGGACGCCCGACGCGACTCAACGATACGCGAGTCCTTAAATGAGACCTTAGAGAATAATCAACTACTCGTATGTTCATACTTTCAAATTCATTCGTTTGAACTTTTGGGAGAGTTTGAGGTTCATTAGAGGTGAATAGAATAAATTGGTGTTAGTCGGAAATTATAATGTGAAGTTTATATTAAATTCTTAAGTAAAAAAAACATCTCAGAGCTCGTTCCCACTTGTCGGGTGTCGGATCCGCATATTAGACGGAGGTTAGAGCACTATTATATGAAGCTATTCACCGATTTTGTGTCGGCTCCGACAAGAAATGTCGGGTGTTTTGCCAGCCCTCTACACCCGGAAAAAAAACGTGTCGGATCTCGCTCGTCTATGATGAAGAATGGCGCTGTTCACATTCGTCTGATGTCGGGGCCGGTAACCCTCTCTCCGCTGCCCCTCATTCCGTTCGTGCGTACGTCGTCGCTGCGATTGCACACACACACACATCGCGACGCGCGAGCAGAGTTCTTGTGTTTTTATTGTATTTTGGTAGTTTATGCTCACTGGTATTTGAGCCAATAGATGGTTGAATGTAGTTATCGACATTCTAAAATAATTGAGAAACTTAATATCGTCACTCCTCTATTCTGTTATTAAATTCTGAAATGTTCCCAAACTAAATCTTTCTCTCAGGATTGGGTGCACTCAATATTTTCTTTCCTTGGCTGTCTTTCCTGGTTTTCCTCTTAAATAATAATACATCACAACAAGAAATTCGTCGACTTTCATGGTGCACTATCGCTTCGCATAGAATGTTTAAAATTGACACTAGCTTTGATCGTGGCCGACAACCGATATTACTAATCGTGTGTGTGAACAAAGGCGCCGACATCCGATTAATATACGGATCCGATAGCCGACAAGTAGGTCTTAAACAAGGTCAACTAACTACTTTGAAATGCAGTGATAATAATTAAAGGATGTCGAGTAGTTGAGAATGTTACGATGGATATGTGGAGTTACTCGAATGGACAGGATTAGGGATGAGTATATAAGTGGAAAGTGTGGTGACGGCGAATAGAATACATGTGTCACCACCCCAACTTTTCCCGTCATGGGGGTCGTAAGAGACGACCGAGGGAGCTCTCCAGAGAACGGGCAGCAGCGCTCTCTGTGAGTTAAACCACAACACCACTGCGATCGCCAACCCGCCTGCCAAGCGTGGCGATTACTGGCATTTCACCCCAAATGACGGATCTCATTGGGGGAGGCCCACGTCCAGCAGTGGACGTTATGTGGCTGATGATGATATAAGTGGAAGCCTGAAAGTAGCACCAGTGACAGAAAATATTAGGAGTAACAGAATAAGATGGTATTGTAACGTCATGAGGAGGGATGAAAACCATGTAACAAGGAAAGTGATGAGTATGAATGTGGAAGGATACAAAAGAAGAGGGAGACCAAAGATGTTGTGAATGGACTGTGTGAAAAATGACATGTGCGTGGGAGGTGTAACTGCAGAGATGACGAATGACAGAGATGAATGGCGAAAGGAAACGACTCGTGTTGCGCTGACCCCCACCTAGTGTAGGATAAGGACACGAAAATTATGATGTTGAGTTGCGGAAAAAAACCTCTACATCTAGAGGTTGTGGGTTCGGGCCATCTGTGCTAGAACTACGCTAAGTCTCAGTAGTTCGGTTATTTTGTCCGTTCTTTAGTGTAAAATATACTCTGTTTGGTGCTGTTAAGTAATAAATCTGGTGTAGTAGTCAGTATGTGTGCATCTATTCCGTTTGGTCGTGGGTTCGATTCCCGCCGCTGAATTACAAGTACTTAGATGATGAGCTTTTAAGTACTTGTTGGATGTGTCTGAGTGTTTCAATAATGTATTTAAAAAAAATGCATTGAAGTATATTACATTGTCTGAATTCCATATCACAAATGCTTTAGCTACTTAACACGGGATGAAGGAAATGTGTGGTGGTCAACCAATAGGTCTCTTTTTTTGTGCACCACGCAATGCTCATATAGTGAATGACAGCATCGTCTTAGCACAAGGTGTGTGAACCCTAACATCTACAGGAATAGGCATGAAGTGTAATATTGTTATGTAAAACTACTTTGATTCCAATTCCATAACTTGCCGTTTCAGCTACCTTCAGAGCCGTCCCCACCACTTCCACGTCACAAAACAAGCGGAGACATGTCAATGGATCTCGCAGAAGCGATTGATACAAAACCTGGCAAAGAATCATTTGGTATGTTGCAATTATTAGTATGCTTATCACTACATATTATAAAAATATCCTTAAATCTGCACAACGGATTTTAATTAGTGATGAAAGAGACTCAGTCTTTTAAGTCCTTTTAAACGAAACTCGACTCATTTTTGGCGACTCACGACTAGACTAGTCTTTTAAACCCTTTAAGCTGCAGTCGTGAGGCTAAAACTAAAGACTTATTTGAATCGAAGTCTTTATACCTGAGGACTTAGGACTAGTTCCTAGGACTAAAAACCTTTTAATTTTACACTGTTTTTAAATTTTATATTTGAGCTATTGTTTTTTCTTTTGTTGACTTTCCCCAAGGAACCATAGGTCGCAAATGACAAAAAATTTTGACCCTCTCATACAAATAGCAATCAGCTGATCGGACTGTTTGTATGATGAGGACAAAATTTTTTATGTTTGTGACCTTTGCTCCCTTGGGGAAAGTTGTTTGTATGCATGGTCTGAATGTCCTCCTAAAGTTTCGCCAACTAATTACCAGTAACCTTATATAACAAACAAAAAAAGAGTCACCCCAGTTCAAATGATCAAAACAAAATCTGTATATTGTACAATGTTTAAAAATCTTTATTGAAAATATAGCCTACGTAGATACCTACATGTAATAAAAAAAAATTAAAAGATGATTATTTGTAAATATATGTTTTTTTCAGTCTTCAAGGTTGCCTAAATACAAGAAAATACGACAACTTAAATGGCTAATTAGGTTTTTTTCTATTAAACAGCTTAAAAGACTTAGGCGCTAGTCCTTCACAAAAAAACTCGAGTAGATTATTTTTTTAGTAAAACAACTAAGTCTTTTAAACAAAATATTTAGCCTGTAGTCTTAATTTTAGAGTCGAGTCCTGTAAAATGAAGGCGAGTCGTCTATAGAGGACTAAAACGACTGAGTCTCTTTCATCACTAATTTTAATGCGGCTTCTATTCATAGATGGATTGATTCCAAAGTAAGATTTATATTATGTACATTATATGCATAAATAATAGAGAAATCATCATCAAATAATATCGGAAAAGCCACCAATTCCTATGTGCCTACTTAATTACTCTTACCGTCTATACAAGGCTCATGCCTGGAAAATATGTGGGCACTTGTTCATTAGCTACCTATTACTTCAAGACGCAGGAAACACAGACACCGGCAAGTTATTCCACATCCTGGCGGTTCCCACTATGAAAGTATAGTGCTTGGATCGGGTAAATGGATTATCCACCTGGTATGCGGGACGTTTTGACGTTGACCTGGTTGTCCTATTGTAATAGCACGATGGGGATATTTGGCTATGCAACTCCGTAGCAAACTCTCCCGATAGACCTTGCTGGGGCTCTATTGATGATGGTCTCCCGTTAGTTACTCTGCCTCGCCTGTATTCTAAAAATATATATGAGTATTCTTTGTCTCTTTTACATAAGCACGATTAGAACGAGATATGCATTAATTGAGCGATTTGTGCTTGGCGGGTGTTTCAGAATACGGGTGTAGGACTTTTATAAAATTGATTAGACAATGATAGAGCAACGTAGCTGTGGCTCTCTCATTCCCGACTATCACCCATATAAGACTACTAGAAGGTTCTATTTGTACCTCTTTCACACATGTGCGACTTTGTTGGGTATGTGTGCCACAACTGGAATACTGGAATGATATGTGCGTACTTCTACCGAACATTCGAGATCTTTCTACAGGCGACTTTGTTTTATGCTAAGTATTGATATTCTATTTTGGGCCATCCATCTATAAAGGCAAAGTCGGCCAAATTCATCTTTTAAAAATTAAATAATTCACGAATAATATTCTCTGTCCTTCGTAGAACCAGAAACTGCTCCAGTGGATGATAACACACAAGCGCCTTCCATTGCTGATTTGGACGTGTCAAGCGGCGGAGCCTCGGTTGGGGTGAATTAAGTGATTATATAGAATGGATACAGTAGGCCAAGAAAGTGGTATATACATATATATGTAGAAGTATCGAAGACACTTCCTGTGTAAGTAAAACATCAATAAGGCAGAGTTTTTACATTGTGACAAGTAAATATTTTACTTGGTGAGTTCTGATTTATGCTGTTAGTGACAACCTGGAGAATGGAATGAAGTTAGATGCATAGTGTTTTTTCTTTAGTTTTAATTGCTGATTATTATAGAGTGTACATTGTGAACTGAAGTGAATGTCCATATTCAAACTTCGTGTAAAAAGACCCTGAGCAATGGTCTTAGAAACGTTGTTGGGCTCGATGTGGGGGAAATCTGTCTCCATACAAAATAGACAATTTTCTCCCTCGGGAGATGACATTTTGTATGAAAATGAATAAATAAAATCATTTCCCCGCAATGTCGCCATAGTACAAGTTGTCCTATGAGCCCTAGAACGTTTCTAATACCATTGCTCGAGGTACTTTTAAACACAGTATAAGAAAATATACATAGATTTATGTAGATAAGGAAAATGTATTTTTACGAAACTGTAAATTATCAAATATGTCGTATTGGGGCGGAGCTACATTTAATACAAAAAAATGTTTTTTTTTAATTAAATTTCGTTTATGGATTCACTAACACATGATATTTTTGTAGTATTACATGCAGGTTATACCTGTAGTTTCCATAGTCATAAATTCATATTTATAATCTAAAATAACTTTAAGTAAAATTCATAAATGCTGAATAAAGAAATAATATGTATGTTGTCGAAATTTGGAAGTGAAACATTTTTTTTCGCATCGTGTCTTAATAAATGGGGAATTTTCAGGGCCCTTGTTTCATTTAGTCATGACAGATGGCGCTAGCTGTATAAGAGGGGATAAATGTCATTCCGTTCACATTTATCTCCTCTAATACAGCTAACTTCAAGCAGTCAGTATTGAATGTGACAGTTATTGTGTTTATTTTAATTTTTTTACATGTTCCAAAAGTGTCTGAAATGTTATTTTAACTTATCCAAATAATAAAAATGTACTAAAATTTAACTGACAGAAGTTACCCCATACGTACTAGCGACGTCTAGATGAGAAATTTTTAAGTTTGAAAATTCCCCATTGTCATATTAGGGTGTGGAATCAATACACTGCTAGTCTGTATTCTGTAAACAGATAAAATAAGTGTAAAGTAAAATAAAATACAATTCATAAACTTTATAATGTCTTTATTTGCCGCATAACTATATTTAAAGCAGCAAGTACATAGTAAGTAAAATACATGTAGGTAGATTAAGTACAAACGTCCAGCGAAGTGGTCTGAGTATTGACAGCTCTTATTATAGTATTTAACTAAGTTATTTAGAGATTTTATATCCTTATAAAAAACAATATATAGTTAATTTATCTATTAGGTAGGTTGTACTAACAGCCAAAAAAATGGTTTCAACGTCTAAAAGTAGGTAGGTAGAGACTGAGTAGTTACGCAATCATAACTTAACATTCGCATGGAACATTTTCCCATAGAAAGTTTGCGGTAAATCGGTAGGTATATGGTGGTATACACGCTTTATACAAGGTGTAACATTACGAACGACGATTAGTATGGGAAAGTCTGAAACTTAAGGCATACGAAGATCTGTTCTTAAGAACCATGTCATCGATTTTATAACAAGCATTAAGAGCCACCGCGCACTTACAATTTTTAATCGAACGATAGTTTGATCGTTCTGGAAATCAGTATGGAGCTATATAGCAGTGCGCGCACTTCTCGATAAAAAATCGACCGGTGTACGATTGCGTCCAAACTATCGTTCGATTAAAAATTGTAAGTGCGCGGTGGCTCTTAATGTATGAATGCAGTTGTTGTTATTAAAATCGATGGCATGGTTCCTAAAAACAGATATTCGTATGTCTAGTCTTAATGTTACACCCTGTATATTATGTACACATACATACTACATACATGTACCTAGTCAGCTGCTAACCAGGGGCCTAAGTCAAATCAAATCAAATCTTTATTAGAATTTTCACTTAAATGCTAAGGGTTAACAATGACCTCCACTGTAGGTAGTCCTGAGTTGTGGGGTCCTAAGTAGTAGTAACTAAGTCGACTACACTGTGGTAGATGCATCGCTCTGGCATCGTAGCGGCAAACGATATGCATTGCTGGTTCCATTGCCTTCATTTCACTGTCGTCCGTAATAAAATAGCGATGCACATCGTTTACTGCTACAACACCAGAGCAATGCAACTTCATAGTTGTGTATGTGTGCTTGCATACTGTGTGAGGGTAGCAGACTTAGCCACTAGCTCACCAACACATACATTGCTCGCAGCGAACGATCCATTAAGGCGATTTATACACTATTAAAACATCTTCTTGGCTGACAGCATCTTATATTCGATTCGTTAATTGTTCCATGTGATCTGACAGTTAAAAGTCATTACTGTCTACTACTTTAGTAATAGGAGAGGAAGATATTTTATATCAATGTTTATCGAATCACTTGGAATTATTACCGAACGAACTTAAATAATTATACATCTTTAGTAAAAAAATATTTGCCATACCAAAATGACAGCTCAAATGTACAATAACGCGGGAAACGATTGTCTAAACTGACATGCAGATATGTCACTTTAGCCTGTTTAATAAAAAAAGAACTACACCTTAACAGTCTTTGGCATTATCGATTACGTATTATTGTGGCATAAAATGTGGAACGCACATTGTAGATTCAGAACGCAAAATGAACTTCGGCAAACAGGAATTACATTACTGTCGCTTGTACAATGCATACTAAGTTAATTTTGTTTACAACTTTTATTTCGGTGGTCCCTATTCTACAGTTAGAATATGTTTAGGTAACTACTTACGGTTTATTATCTTGTAGAATGTACTGTCATTACGTGTCAATTTGTACTTCTGTCACACTATTCTACAGTTAACAGAGAGGGACAGAGAAGTATAGTTCATTAGATTTTCGTACTTCTCTCCTTCTCTGGTGAATTACTGAATGAACGAGATAGAACTACAACGTTAACAGGCTGTCAAGTATATTCTTAAAGCTAATGAACTGTATAAATACAGATTTATTTACTAGTGAGTTCGATTATTTTATTTAGGCACAAAACTATATTTTTTAAAGCTTATAAACTTATCAACTAGCAATAAAAACTAATACAATAAAAGCTAACATAGCATATAACGTAGGTTTGGCGGTATTAAGCATTCCCTACTATAAAAACAATTTGCATAACAATATATTTCCGCAAAGATTTTCTATTTGTTCTAGTCCATAGGAGGCCACTACAGTTAGGTGTAATAAATGACTTGATTACTATTATATAATCCTAGCAGACCCCCACACGCCCTCTTGTACATATATTTATTGCACGACATTTGAAAGCCGGAGACAGGCTGTTGTCTGTACTTAGTGAACTGTGTATAGGTGCCTGTTGAACAATATTTATATTATTAATCTTACTAAGATAAAATACCTGTCTAGACTAGACGCACCCAAAAATACTTCGACTTGTAAATCATTAGTTGCATCAGTACGACGAGAAACGACCTTGTGATCATTTGTGTTTCACCCTACACAATTAAATATAGTATAATAGGTACCTACTTGTAACTGGGTAAATCACAAAATCTAAATTATAAACTTTAAATCAAAATCTAATTTATAAACTTTACACACCTTTTACTTCTGCCTAGTTTTCATTCCGGTTGTCTAAGCCGTTCCGGGTTCCGTTTGTTGACGGTACGATGATCGTGCTCATACTTGGTCGGTTCTTATTTATTGATTTGGCGGCTTATTCCGAATATCCACCCTGGAGAATTGCACCCTAGGAAGCTAGGTGCCTAGGGTGAACTACTGCGATTTTCCAGGGTGGATATTTGGAATAATCGGATTTAGCTGGTGCGCGAACATGTACCTACAGTGTATCCTAGAGGAGAGCCGGTGTTATGTGAGTAGATAGCTCAACTGCCAGATATTTTCAAGGCGCCCGAAGGCCTAATTCGACTTAATGAAAATGTATAGTATAGGTACAGCAAAGAAAGTACCCGGACCACTCCTTGAAGGGTTTTAATGCGAAGGCAGTACCTACATTAAGCATCAGTGGTACAGCACTTAAGATTTATACTTATTACAATGTTTAGTTATACTCATTGTAAAGTAAAGCATTTCCATACATACTATTAACTAAGTACCTACGTTGGCGCTTGAGGATATTTTGGCCCGTATTCTGAAAAGTGAACTAATCACAACTCAGCTAAGTTTTATGCTTTGTCTGGCTCTAATGGCAGATGTCAAAAACAGACAAATGCGCCTCAATCATTGTTTACGCAACGATTTTACTTTCAGAATATGGACCGTAAAAACGCGTGGGTAACTCTTTGCGTCCAGTTATTCAAAGTTTGTTTAGAAACGGTGATATTGAACCCAAGTCTTCGCAGTCTGGTATCAATTTGCCCTTGAATTTGATGCAAGTGTCAGCACAAAGTTGCCCCTCGAACCACGGGCCGAACATTTTCTTGCATTGCGCACAGTTTTCTATGCAGATGCCCATCGAGTCGTATCCGGGTGCTGCTGTGGAAGAAAAACATAACGGTAATATTAATTGTAGAATCTGTCGATGGTATGAAAATAAAAGTGAGTAAGTCAATCATAAAACTATTAAGTACGTCGAGTGGTCCGATACGAGGAGGATTAAGCCACGTACACATTTCTCATGGTGATTTGGGGTTTTAATGGAATTGCCTTTCCTGATGATGATGCCTGACATGTTCTAGAAGCTGACTATGGGATCTGGAGATTTAGGTTTATCCAGGCTATGAACTTGTAACTGAAGGCGGCAATCAATATTGACATTCTTAATAAAATTGCTTCCTTATGCTAAATCTGACCATCCCCTTTTGGGGATTGCGACGTGAGTTTATGTTATTGTCCGATGTGTTTAAAGTTCTGATGCATCAGAGAGGTATTACTTCTATGTTATATAACATGGTCGTGTTAACATATTTCTAAAGCAGTAAGTGTAAAGGGTTCTTGAAATGTAATAGGTATGGAAACTAGGTATACCTGTCGGATGCGTTACGACATAACACATCAGACAAATGTATACGTGACGTAAGCTCACTCCTATCTGACTGATCAGAATCGGACGTTTAGGATAAAATGAGAAAGAGGAGTGACGACTGTATAGCGGAGACGAGGAAGACTAACGCACACGTGGCGTCGCTCGGAGGACACCGAGTTGAAGGCAGTGGGCATTGACTGGAGTGCCGCGAAGACTAGCGCTGGACAGAGGGACATGAAGAGATATCTGCAAGTCCCTATTTACGCTCCGGGCATGCTGGGACCTAAGTAAGTATGGAGGAGTGAATGAATAACATATTACATTTTCTTTATCTAAGGGGTGTATTGTTGAATGAGTGCATTGTAGAAGTAGGTACCTACATTAAACTGCATACATTTCGGTCACGATAGCTCATTCTGCGCTAGCGAAAGTCACCGTAGTACCTGTAAGAGTCTGGAGCTATCCGATGTAAAATTAATGTCATAGAAAAATATTTGAAGAATTTTCAGGAACAGTGTATTTGCAATTTTCCTCAACATCGAAATCTTTCAATTTCAATAAAACATGTTAGCATTTTTAGCCCATAGCGCAATGTATACAGGGTTACTAGGGAAGTTAATACAAAAAATAAAAATGCGTATTCATAACTAGCTTCTGTTATTTGTCAAACAGTGGGAAAAAAAAGTTTAGCTATAGCTACCTACGTTCATTGTAAGTTACAGTTTTTATTTTGTTTAATCTGGAATGTTATAGGCACAACAATTCGGCAACCCTAGCTGAAGTCCTAAATAATCGTAGCCGTATCTGAAAATCCAATTAGATTGTCAGTGTAAAAACGAAACAACAACGTGCCTAACAGCATATAACTTTTCACTGATTCATTGTGTATACTGAGCTTTGCCAGGGCCTTTTTTGCGTGCCACCATTCCGCTGATTGGATTGGGGAAAACAAAGTTACGGCTATAAGTCTGTAAACAGCTAATTTATCAAGGGAGTTATCATTCGGGTTAACGCGGGCCAGATGTTCGGGACGCAACACGAAAATAAAAATAAATGAAAATCTCAAATTGAAGTTAAGTTATTTATTACCAGGCAGAAAGTTTCAGTAGCGGAAATGTCAAACGAGAGGGAAGTTTTTCAAGTTTCTTCTTAGACTAAATTCAAACTCCGAAGATGCCTAACAAAACTTTGATCAATTAGGTGCCTACCTACCAACCTACCTATCATAGGAATAGCTGTATTCTGTCAGACAGGGAATACTTTAGCATTAAGTTAGTCAACTTGTAAATATAATGAACTAAGACTAAATCAAAATTAGACAAACAGGACGCAACTCCTATAGATACCCACTTCGTCATGGCGAAGGGACTTAGTACCCGGGAGCGCTTAGCTAAAATAATAAATACCTACTGTCTGGTAGAAGACTGGCCGGCGTGAGAACGATGCAGGCATTTACTCTGTGCAACCTTGGTATCGGGTTATACTGGCGCCCGATAGGGGAACCCAGACCGGACGGTAAAGCCTTCGAGTGCCACTCACTACGCATCAAAGAAGTCTACCACGGGGTTTTAACCGGTGAGAGTTGGGCAGAACGGCATAATCTCGCCGACAACTCTGCTGCAAGGCAATCCCCATAAAATAAATATGAGATATGGGTTGAAAACAATTTAACATGATTGACTTACCAACGATCATTATAAACTCGCAATTAAAATGGAACTGAGTAGGCAGTTTGGATAATATCAATCAGTTGCTAGCGGATACGTATTACTTACTTACTCGGTAGGTATTACATAATGGCACCCACGCCATAGGTCTATAAGTTTAAGTAGGTAGTAGGTACCTAGTCACCTGTGTTAGACATTCAGGCATTATAATATGGTTCAGTTCAGTTCTCACGGTACTTCAAATATTCAATCTTTGAATGGGCAAACAACGTTCACCATTCCATACCACTCAATAATGTCACTTATTAAGTTAAAATGACCTTATGAGCGAACTTTGTCTAGTCATGCCATGTGATAGTTAAATAAGTCAAACTTTGAGTTGAGTTTGAGTATGTGCTTAAATGTTTCTCATTTTTCAATAATCACTTAATACCTAGGTACTTATAAAATTGCGTAACTTGTTTAACTTCACACGTACGGCCGGTCAAGTAAGTGGTCAACCAGTTTTGATGACACTTCATGTGTCTAAAACATGAAAAAGGTAGCTTTTTTATATTGTGACAAGTAAAAAATAACCTTATGTCTCAAAACATTCTTAAGAGTTTTAATTTGTGGTAGGACAAATTCATTGATCCAGGCTTGGCCCAATTCTTTGACTGTATGCACGATATCCAAATGTACGTATACTCAAGACTGCTGTCCAATACACATTGATTCATTGGATCCAAGAGTAAAGCTTGCAGTCGCCAGATAGCGAGACTATTTTTGGGGCGCTTTTATACCTACGTTCCGTCGATAGATAGGTACACGTTAGTTTATAGGTTTTACTGTTTTAACAAAAAAAGTAAAATCTCAGATTTTCCACTGCAATGAGAAATAGTAATGTTTGGCTTGATATCTTTTGAGACAGCTTTCACCTGCTTCTAGTCATCGCATCTCAAATACGTCAAATCCTAGACAGAGCTCCTCTCCATAGAGATCATGCAGATTGCATATTCTATCAATAAATCCCCGTTAGGTACCTGTTCTGCCTTCAGGTTGCCCACGTTGTATGTACCGAGATGTGGAGAGCAAAATTACCACTGCAATGAGAAATAGGAATCTTCTGAATTCTTCTGCTTCTGTAATCGTATATACCTACGTTCATTGGTGGACATAGAGCTCCGTAGAAAATGCATGCAGAATGCATGAAATCTACCAAATCAACTCTGCATTAGCTAGCTAGGTTGTAGCCCACTTTGTATGTATGTTCCAAGATGTGGTCAGCACCTCAGTGGAGTACCTATGCATTATTGTCCTAATTGTATTTGTTGTTCCTATTTAGGTACATATTAACCTTTTAACCTCCGGATGGTAAATTCTGATCTTATGGTTTAGATTTCAGTGCTGCATACCATACATCAAAACTGCTGGTTTGATAGGTAATCTGTAAGACATTGGACAAGCACTATCCTTTATTAGCCCAAAACAAGCAGATTACGGCAGTCGGCCACTGACGTCCACTGCTGGACGTAAGCCTCCCCAGGGTCTGGTGTTTGTTGTTATATCTGATTTTAAACAATAATTTAACCGTCTCTCTCGCAAGTCCGTCTACTGGACGTGTACCAATGGAACTCTTTTTCAGAGTCTACGTATGCAACGCAACGCTCGTACGGTGAAGGACAACATCGTGATGACACCCGCACACCACAAGGTGTGTGTACCCTATAACGGCGATGAGCTCACCCCCTGTCACGTTGGAGTAAATAAGCTTGGTTAACCGTGGGCATTTGCTCTAACAAGCTCTATTTTATTTAATCCTTTTAAACCAGAACTACAAGCGTCAATGTGCATGTTGCAGAACAGTAGGTAACTATTTAAAAAGTTCGCGTCGGATTAACTTGTAGTACGTTAATACCTAAGGCCACTTTCGCACAAAGTTTGAAATGAGGTTGTACGAATGAACATTGGGGTCAATGCCTGCGTTCATGACTGTCGCAACCACGACTTCGGTCGGTGGCTGTTGTCGTACAATTTCGTCTGTTCGTGAGTAAAGTTTGGAAATGTCTAAATATATATATATATCACTATAACGACGAGGCGAGGCGACTTTTCTAAAATAATCATTCTGTCAAATATAGTGGGAAACGAAAGAGAAAAAAATCCTCATTATTTTTAAATTCCACGAAGACGAAAATCACCTAGTTCAACCACACAAATCAAGGTAGTACAATGATCGAGCGAGTACGGTCGGTGTCAAAGCGACAGAAGTGGAGAAAGCCCCATCAAGGAACGGCCCTCAAGGTTCTTATTAAAAAACCGGCCAAGAGCGAGTCGGACTCGCCAATAAAGGTTTCCGTAGCAGCACTAGCAGCAGGTAGGTAACATAGTAGTAGTAATAAAAACGTTTTTGTAGTTCGTTGTAAGTTTGATCGACGTGTTATCTACTGTATAATAAATTGGATAATTAATTTGATTTATGACGTTTAAAAACAGAACTACTGGCTAGATCTCATTCGAACCAATTTTCGTTAGTAGTTTGTATAGTAATACACATCATATATTTTTTTCAGTTTTATCATGCTCATATTTTAGAAGTTGCGGGGGGGGCGGGGAGGTCACATTTTACCACTTTGGAAGAGTCTCTCGCGAAAAAAAATATATAAGAAACCTCAACATCATTTTCAAATACCTATTGATAGATACCCCACCCCACATGGCTGTGATATACGGACGGACGGACGGACAGACAGACATGACGAATCTATAAGGGTTCCGTTTCTGCCATTTGGCTACGGAACCCTAAAAATGAGTGTAGTCTCACTACGAACTTTTTGCTCGTGGAGTTTGAAGCTAATTTTAAGAGCCACCAGAGTCTGCTCCCGACACACATATAAAAATCAGAGACATACTGGACTGGTGTGGTTACCGAGAAATCATATATTCAGGAATCAAGTTCCAAAAGAGTTTTGTACCGCTGTATGCTAAATGTAAATTATCCGTGTCATTTTCTTGATATTCGGTAAATTTAAATCCTTTTAGAGCGGCGCGAGAAGTCACATCTTCTTTATACTTGCGTCACACATTGGGTGGTAAGCCTAATTTAGTAGAACTAAGGCATCACGTTTGAATGTCGTAGGTAGGTATTTAATATTGTCTCCCTTTTTACTTTCTTCCTGGTAAAAGAGACTAGTGTTTTAATTGAATTTAATTCTTGGTATCTAGTATACGACCAACATATCGTGAATGCTTAGATTGAGAGAACACATCATCAAGGTTCTTATTGAACACTTATCATAGTGAATAACAGCATGGTGAATTGTCAATGCATGCCATTATTAATTTTACAAATAGAAACAATGAAACATCGATAGTTAAAAACTAACTATCCTGGACTACCCCATTCTCTTGCCTACCAACTATGACTACAGTTAGAGATAGGATTTACAGTTCAAAATAGACTAGAGCTCAACCCATGACGACTGGCACATGCAGACGTTTAAGCCATATGGCACATAAGAATTTAAGTAGTTGAGAACTACAAATCTGGAACCAGAGCATCTTGAGGAGTTTTTAAAAAGAGTTCGGGAGGGTCTTTACTGACATCAGTGTGACTGGCCTAAGGCCCGAATGATCAATCCGAGAATCTTTTGACTATTTTACAAAAAAAACACTATTAAGAGTGAGACAAATCTTAAACGCTAAGATCTATGCTTCAGGGAGGTTTCAGAGTAAGTACGAGTCTAACTGTGTAAAGTGATCGTTATTAGCGAAAGGTTAGATAATAATACATCAATCAATGAATTCCGAATAAACTAGGTCTATAGACGTAGTCGTCCTGAGTGATCCATAAATAAGGTCAAATTTGAAACCTAAAGACTTGATACGTTGAGCAAGAAGCCTAACTATTTGTAAATAATATTCGTATACTAGTTTCGATATGTTTCGAAAACTGCCACGTGAGTCAGTTTAGCGGTATAATCACCAACATCACAGAACACCAAGATAACAGGATATTCTATCATCTATAGTAAAGAAGTTCAGAGGGTTCCATGATCAAAAAACCTTATTGGTGGTCTACAGTTGAATCTCGTAAATGTAAAACATAGCTACAATTAACCTACACTGCGACCTATTGAGTCACGCGATTTTGGAAAATGACGCATCTCCTTCACAAAGCCTACGTATACGCTACGCAACGCTTTTACAGTGAAGGGAAACAGTGTGAAGAAACCCGCGTAGCAAGCGAAATGTTCGAAACAAGAGTTACACGACAAGGAAATAAACAGACAGAATATCCAAAACTTTTAGTCCGGAATTTTGTTACAAAAAGTAAAAACGCTTTACTTAGGATTTAAAAATAGTATACACTACCTATGTATTCTCAGGCCTACTGAAACACAAAAATGAAATAATCAGGTAGTAGTTTTGTCTACTAACACTGTCAGTCACGTACATTTTAAACCTAACTAGTTGTATCGGCAAACATTTGTTTTGCCGTAGGAAGTTTTGTACCAAGTGTATTGGAAGAAATAC